>OMNN01054282.1:62323-80322 GCA_900302755.1 Chromis chromis
CTGAGCTTCACCTCAACCAACCACAACAGTATAATCCTGCTTTTACATTAATGCACAAGTAACAATAATCTAATAACTTTATATATAATAGTTTAACAGTCACAGGAGGACATTTTTCTGCATTTACTTTAAATGATTGCAAAATTCTGAGATAATGCTTGCATAATGTTTTTACTTTATTAACATTTTCATTAAACCTTTACTTTGAGTATTTTAATAGTGCCGTATTAGTACTTTTACTTACGTAAAGTATGTGAATACTTCCTCTACTGCTGATGATCTCTTTGGTGAAACTGCATACAGTTCATAAACATCTGTCACATGACAAAGGTCCCAGGGGTCACAAGCCAAAGAGGCACCACTGGCTCAGTATCTAACAATGTGTTACAAGCTAATGTTTATGTAAAATCATTAATCTGAAAAAATGAACTCATAACACTCTCTCTGTATAGTGCTGAACTAAACCTTCATAAAAGTGGAATTTATTGGACTGTATTCAAAGGCATTTGTGTTTTTCTGGGTGTACCTAAATAACTTACTACTGAGTAATGACAGAGTACAAAGTGCAATATTTTTCTCTGTAATGTGGAAAGGAAGCATAAAAGAGCATAAAAACACTATGTCAGACAAACTATGAGAACATTGGAGTTAATTACAGTACATGGGTGAATGTCACGAAGGACACAGAGATGCTATAAAGGCTGCTAGGTTAGCAGTGGACAAGAAAACAAAAGACATCTGAGGACATAATGTATAAGCCTGCTTTTAGATGATTCATGCGTCCTTAACCGAAGCATGACTCACGATGCAGTGAATAAAATAGTGACAGTATCAGGTAGTTACTGGAACTAGTCACTCGACTGTGATTTCACTACCAGCTACTATGATGGAACAAAGGACCTTAATGATCTTTGATGCTTTTTGTTTTTGTATTAAATATGTTCTAATGGGTATTTTTGATTATAAAGGGGAAGATAACAAGCAAAGACTTAATAATTAACTTTTATTTTTAAATGGGCAACTTTTACATCCATTAATGAAAATTTTGACTCCCCATTCTTGAACTAAAAAATAATACCAATAGGTATTTTACACAACTATGTTCTCCAGAAACATAAAAAATAATATTTTTTATCAATAATACTTTATGTTGATGTTACTGTATGTTTACTATGCTTCCTTGCATTTGTTTGTTGTGTGAACCCTCTAGCTATGCTGTATTTAGTTAAATAAAATATACAATTACAATGACTTGCAAAAAAGGCCAAAAAAAAGTGTAACAAACATAATTGACATCTTAGGTTCAGTTAGCTGTACCAGTGAGTCAATTCAGCCATAATTAATGTGACTCCCAACAGTAAAAATGTCCTGTAATACATTTTAATAAAACCAAAGATTTTCTCAAGTAAAATCACAGAATAACTTCAGTGTGTCACAGTGATGTTTACTCCTCATTACTACCTCTCAGTGTGCATTAATATATTTTGCCAGCTAATCTAAATTAAAAACAACTTTTCTGACCAAGGAACAACAGAAAGATTAGAGACGATTATGACATCCAGTAATGCCTCTGAAAACCTTTCTTATGATTGACTCACGTTTGCATCTTTTGCTGCTGTAACACTGCAAATTCCCCCACTGTGGGATTAATAAAGGCTTATCCTATCTTATCTTATCTTAGCTTATCTTATCCTAAAATTACACTGGATTTTCTGGAGACCTGGAAAACAAAACCATGCAACTGAAGACAAAGTAACTGATGCGGTGTTATTAAAAGTTTATTAAACCCATTTCCTGTAGCTGAATTAAACAGCCAGTCAGTGCATCTTCCCATCAAAGAAGTGCAGTATGATCAGCTCATAGTAATGAGCTTAACCAAAATGAGCCAAAGTGAAATAACACTGACAAAACATGAAGAGGAAGGAGATAAAAGTGTTGCGATCTTTGGCAAGGCGAGTAGAGGAATAGGAAACATGCGTTTGCGTGTCTCCACACAGAAACATTACTCTCCATTTTAGCATCTTAGCTGGCCATCATCTGTCACCGAGCAGCACCATTCACAGAGAAACATGCACATATGTAACACTCACATGATTCAAAAGATGGCATCCTAACATGTGAAACCAAATTCACTTCTTCATTAAACTTGAGCCCATTCAGCAGTTCCTCATGACTCACTGTAGTCATCACTCAGAAAGGCCCAGATCTGCAGTGACATTAAATGTCAGCTGCTATTCAGTCCAACTCAGGAAATGTCACCTTTTATTCTATGACTTTTATTAATTTAGAGAGAAAGGGCAGCTGCAGACATGGTTCTAGGCTATTCACACACAGTCCTACACCTGGTAATTGGCTGCATTCACAGACGACGTGGAGTGATACAACCAGAGGTTAGAGTGTGATAGTTCTGGCCACAGTTTGTCATGGTTAGGAGAAAAAAAAAATCAAAGGACGGACATCGTTGGATTGTCAGACAGACAGGGTCCTGGTGAACAAAAAGGATCAGGACATCTGTGAGACAGACGGCTTCCTCCTCCAGCCCTTCCACATCTTCATCAGTTTTTTGGAGCTGTAAGACACCGTCTTCCACATACCTATAGAGAAAACCATGACACAAAGAGTGAACAACATGAACAACCACATTAGAACATTTCTACATTAAAACAGTTACTAATGCACAGTGGAAGGATTAAAAGCACTTCAGAGATATCTAGCTCGTCCAAAAACACATTTTCCTTTAAAGTAAGAGGCCCACAGTGCTTAAAGGCCATTTTAAAAAAGAACAGTTGGACAATTTAGGAAATAAGCTTAATCACTTTCTTGCTGAGAGTTAGATGAGACAAAAGATACTGTAGCACTCTACTATCTGCTAAATTATTTTTTTCAAACACAAGTTTCTGTGTGGATTAAACACACAACATATAATATGTTAATCAGTGAGCTTCTGAGGTGCTGTAGGCAGATTTTGTTATCTTTGGACAGAGCCAGGTTTACAGGTTTCCCATTTTCCATCATAAGGCTTAGCTAAACTAAGGTGCCATCTAATAGTTAGCTTCAAGTCAGAGTACAATCATCTCATCTAACTCCAAAGCGAATAATTGCATTTCCCAAAGTGTCATACTATTCCTTTAAGAGATCTGAAGCACTAAATCTACCCATATGAGCACATCACAACAATGTATATTGTAGGATTATAGATGAATCTAAGAGTTCTTACCAGCTGTAGCAATGCCCTTAATACTCTGTGTTATACTGGAGGATTTCACAATAGATGAGATACCTGAGGAGGAACAAAAACATGCTCAAACCTGCAATTATAACACACTAACAATATCTCACCACTGGGTAGAGCCTGTATAACCTATTATCAAGGGCATTTTACTGTGGAGAATAAATCTAGGACTTTTTGCTGTGATCTCGGCAAGATTGAGATTCGTACTTACCCATATATAAAAGCCCCAAATGAAACTGTTCATCCATTAATTTGTTATTATTTATCATTCAGAGAAAACTGAAGTGAAGATGAACCTTGAAACCATTAGATGTTTTTTTTTTCCATCATCCATCTCTCCCTTCCCCCTCCTCTCTATTTATGCATATGTTTCCTTGCAACATCAAGAGAACAGATCCTACAGTGTATTAGCTTCTCTTCTATCATCTATTCCTCTGTACCTTGTTGCACAACTGCTCCACAGTCGGGGTCCTGAGCCACCTGCAGCAGAATCTCCTCCACGTCCCGGTTTTTCCCTGGAGGGTCGACCAGTTTTGTGATCCTCTGCTGAAGAGTCCGAGGTAACGCCATCAGCTGGGTGAACTGGCCTTCTGGGCTTTTGTCAACCTGCAGGAACACAAACAAAAATAAATGAACGGAGATACATCCAGACAACTGAATAACTATCACACTGACAGTTGCTCTAGTCAGACACAAATGTAGACCAATAAACAGAGTAGATTGTTATTTGGAATGAACTGTCAAAGATAGTAACACTATGAAAGTTTTCCCAAATTAGCATTTGCATGTACTGACTCTTCTAAACTAACACACAACATACCTCCTAGAATTTAAGATATTTTAATAACTTCTGTGGAATATTGTAAATAGAGCAGCAATTCGTGCAAATCTCTACAAGAATTCTTAACTTTTTGAACCCAGATTAAATGTAAATGTAGTCCTGCCCATAGACAATAATTCATTAAGAGACCAATATTCATGCCGTGTAGAGGCTGTTTCTGATGTCCTGTTATCAGACAAAAGCCAAATGCCACACTGGTTCAAGTGTTGGTCCTATGGATACTAGATTTCCAGTAGAACTACAGTACTATAATATTCAAATGACTATATGGACACTATCTCAAATATTGATACTGTGTCTGACTGTATCACATTTGACAACAACGTAATGTCCAATACTCATTAAAAAAACACAATAAGTACAGTAAAATCCCTTTAAATCTTTCTTTTTAATAACTGAAAAACAAATTTGTCTGTGCTCTCTGATGAACAAACTGTATTACCTCAAAAATACACATGGCAGTTCTGTTCCACAGTTTTGTGTTATTGAAATGTACCAGCCAATTTATCAGCTTATCCTCAGCTGTGTACTGCACTGAGGAACAAAGCAATGAATTAAGTAATTATAGCTGACTATCCTTAATGGTTTTGTAAGCTTTAGGTTACAAAGTAAAGCAAATTTTGTGTCTTTATTATGGACATTTTTTATTTAAATGTGTTTTCTGTGATGACTACAATACATCTAACTTGAAGTACTTATGCATGCACACGTGGGCAACACAATAAACATTCCTGCCAATGGTTTCACACTATGGCATTGAGCTACAGGTGGCAGTAACACACCAAGAAATGCAGAAATGTGCCAACAAAGCCAAAAACAAAGACTTCATGAACTGTGTTTACTTTCTGGCAAAGTAAACACAGTTCACGCATTTTTGACTTCTGTGTCTAAGTGTACTAGTATTTCCCTTCAGCCAAGCTACCGGTGCACAATTTCCCGCGGCACTGTTCACCGCAAAAAAGATGTCACACATGCGAGTGTTACAAACACATGAACCAAGGATTCACGGTGTCTTTTCCTTAACTGTACCTGCTGTTCACGTACTAAATGTTATTCCAGGGCAATGTGATGCCTGAGGTGATGAGTAATCCCTGGGAGTGGTGTCAGCGGTTAAAAAGTACACCAGGAAAAACGGAGCAGAACGTGCCTTCTTGTCATTTCATTTATAAACACACATCGTCTCATTGGCATTCGATTCTTTTTGACCCTGATATCTTGTAATTATACAGTAACTCCATCCATCATCCATTAGCTACTCCCGCTTCATCCTAGAGAGTCGCAGGGGGCTGGAGTCTATGCTCACTGAATAAAGAGATGAAGTAAACATTTCTGACAATGCTGTTAATAAACAAATTGCACATGAATACCCAACCAACTTAACCATTACAAATGAAAGTTTAATTTCCCCTGCTTCCTTTCAGATATTTTCTTATAAACTCCACAAAAACATTCATTCCTTCCACAGTCATCGTAGTAGCCAACCTCACAAACACCACCAAATTAACACCAATTATCTAGGGGTCACTGACGGCTAGTGAAACTTTATCTGACTGGCCAAAAGGTGTGAATGCTTGGTCCATTAGCTCTGTCTGATAGATCAAATGTTTGCAAGCTAAGTGTGAAAGCACGGGGCATAAAATCATTTTTCTTATTGATCTCATTTTAGGTGGCCTTTTAAGATGTGTTTATTGCGCATGTTCATATCACAATGACAATAGGATTTACCTGCCAGCACTTGCGAGGTACTTGGTACTTTAGCCTTTGCAGCACTTTGGTCAACTGTGGTCATTTTCAATTTGCTATACAAATACATTTTGACTTAAGACATATTGTGCTAGTTCACACTGTATATAAAGTAACAGGTCCAAGTTCAGTCAGACAAAGCTGCATCACTTTTAGATTAAATATCTATTTACTTGTCTGTCAGTAAAGGCATGACACATGGATAATTTACTGTTTTAAAGGCCGCACAGACAGGAAGCTGTACCTTTCTGGAAATATTTCTGTACCTAAATTTAAAAAAGGACTATTTCATCAACATAACAGAGCCTCTGTTTATGCTCCATTATGACCCACAACTCGGTTTCTGGAAAATGAAGAATTTCTAACATTTCTTACGCAACTTACGTCTTATAGTAGTCTAACAAGGGTCTCAAGGTAAAAAAAAAAAAGAGGCAAAACTGTAGATACAGCACACAGTGTTCAAGTCCAAGTGTTGCTCTAATATCAAGTGAGATAAGTGTGAGTAGCTGTGTGTTCTTTGCATGTCTTTTGTTCTCCGTTTACCATGTCATACCTCAAGTTTTCCTTGCTGAGGTTTGTAGACAACTTGGTGGCAGTCCCGTAAGATGTTACTGTACAGAATCTTGAAGTGCTGAATGTTGTCATTGACAATATTGGCCACCTTGGATTTATCCTCTCCAATCACCATCCTGAAATCCCCTTCAGAGGAGTGGACAAAATGTTTTTCCTTAGCATACATAAAGTCCAAAAAGTCCACAACATCCTGTCCAACTCAAATGTAGTATATTTGCTATAATATTTGCTCTATATTTTTTCTTCCACTTTGCAGTACCGAAGCAGTAACACAAATTCTGGGATATTAAACGCCTTTTGTTGTTCAGTTTCTTGTCCTAAATTCCCAGTCGTGTTAAAATACTCATTATCTTGCTCATCAGGGTATTTCCTGATAACACTACTCTTGTTATCAGCATTTAAACTTTTATACGGTCAACAAAGGATTCATATTTATTTACCTCCTTCTATTTTACTGAATTACATCAGAAAAAATAAACCAAGTTAATTCGGTCAGTCCTGCCAACCACCACTGCAATTCAGGGAGTAGGCATGTCCATAAAGTATTCAAGTTTTTTATTCAGATTTAAATTTACAATGTATCTTTTTGTAATTCATGCAACTGCTATAAAAAAAACATGCATTAACCTTGTAAATGTTAAACCGTGTAGGTTTATGCAGATTTATAAGCTTCTTACCAGCATAAGAGAGACCAGCTATCTGCAGGAAAAGGTCTTCCTCGGTGAAGCTCTCTGGCAGCATTAGGAAGGAGGCCGTCACGGCACTCTTCAGATTGGCGACCAGGGCAGCACGGAGCTTCCCATTCTCACCCTGCACCAGCATTTTCACCTGCATGGAGACACATACAGGGCATAAGCATCTTTGCACACATTTGTGCACACACATATGAGCAAAGCCTGAAAAGCTTCAATTCAATAGGTTTTTTTTCAGTTGAGTAAAAAGGGAACCGACTCAAAGATTGCCCTGAACCCTGTTTTGGGAAAAAAAATCTACTGTTATTACATGTAATTTCAAAACTTTTATCTAAAGTTTGGAAAATATTTAACTGCTCTGACAATAGTGAGTCCAATAAAGAACTGTAGAATAACACACAGCTGTGTTTGTCTGACAGGTTCTGTAATATTCTGATCAGGATACTGACTGGTTTGTGAAGGCGTCCAGCGACATACATGGTCTTCCAGTGCATCAAGTCATCAATCAGAGACTCTGTACTAATCACACCGTATTTGATTATCTGAGAGGAGGAGAAGAAATATGCAGTTAATAACGAAGCCATGAAAACCCTTAAAACAAGTGAAGATATCAAATTCACTACCACTACAAAATCAATTACCTTGGATCCAGAAATGTAAGTGATTTATATAGCTGATGACTGCTAAACATTGATTCTTCATACTTGGTGTAAGTTGAAACATCAAACCAACACTAAAATTCTATCAAACACACAAGTGGCTTGCTGTGAAAACCTTGAACACATATAAGAAATTCTAAATCATAAAAAAAGATTTCAGTAGAAACTCAGAGCTGAGAACCTTCATCTTTTATTATTTGCAAGCAAAAATTATTCATAGGCATTTATTACTTATGAGCTGGTATGTGCCTTTGGAGAAAAAAGAAAAACACCCTCAGTCATATTCAGACTAATGAGAACGTAGTGATTTACCCTCCCATCCACAGGCACCAGTGTGTTGTAGTATACTGAAGCCCCGTGTTCATTTTGTATGGAGCTGATCATCGTGGGACCCAGCAGCTTCAGGATAGAGTAGTGTTTGCGATTCTGCAGCAGATTCATGGTGTGCCACGTCACTGGGTCGTCCACCGCAAACACAAAGTCCAGCATATTTTTCTACATGAGATAAAAGCAACACAGAACATCACATTTCATACAATAAATTTGGACACAAAATTTATTGTAGAAAATTCTAACATTCCACCTGTCACTGCTTTAAATTTTAACACTGTAGCATACTTTCATACAAAAATTAGGAGGCACAGCCCAGATATTTTAACACCCTCGCTACAAAAAAAGCACAATTTAAAAGGAAAACACATCAATCAGTGCATTATAAATACAGTTACAAATTAATTATGTAAAGAAAAGCCTTCAGATAATTGCAGTTCTAGAAATGATAACTGACGGTGTGCACATGAAAGGAATGTGTTCAGTTCAGTTCAGAGAGCTGTGGGTGTGTTAATGTGAACGGTATGGGTGTGTTTGAGAAGGGCCAAGGAGGGTAGAAAAGCACTAGTAAATCTCTGTTGTCCAAATGAATTAAGAGTAATTTCTCAATTACTTTTGGTAAAATAAATATTTTGTAATATAAAAGATACAACAAGGAGTTATTGAATGAGCAGTTGTTACACATGTGTAAAGAGTTTTGTCTGATGAAATGCAAAAGAGAGACAATTTGAAAAACAATTTGATTATTTTATGCTGTATTTTTGAAATTAATATTTGGAAGATGTTTGAAGTATTATGATGACCAGCGTATTTAAAGTTGTGAACAAAAGTTTTAGATACACTTTGAAAGACCTTGTTTACTATGGCAGTCAATCATGCATTTTGGTTCTTTCATAGATATATTACACATCTTCTGAAAATATGACAAAATCTGCTGGGTCAAAAATATACATTCAGCAACTTGAATTATCAGTTTTGGTGATGTATTAAGCTGTGCTAATCAAATTCCCTAAGTGGCATGGCCTCTTGATTTTTCATGAGTTATATGATTGACTTTAGCTGCTGACTTCTCATCAAACTCAGCCACAAACACTACAGTGAGAAAGTCTGAAAAACTCGGCACAGATCTGAAAAAGCAAATCATCAACTTAAAAAAGTCAGGAAAGTTACTTGGAGCCTGCTGGTTACATGGACAAATAAGTGGCCTTCTGGAGGAAAGTTCTGTGGTCAGATGAAACAAAAATAGCTATTTGGCCAAAATGACCAGAAACATATTTGGAGGAGAGAAGATGAGGCCCTTAACCCCAAGAACACCAAACCCACCATCAAGCATGGTGGTGGCAGTATTATTCTCTGTAGCCGTTTTGGTGCACAGGGGAACTCATGCTTTACACAAAGTAAATGGAATAATGAAGGAACAGGAGCATACATCAAAAGGGTTGTAGAAATGGCTAAATAACGCTAGAATTAAGGTTTTAGATTGGCCTCCCTAAAGTCCTGGCTTAAACTAATCAAGAACCTGTGGACTGTGATAGGAAACAAGTCTGTGTCAAAAACCCAACACATTTAGTTAAACTGTACTAAATTTCAAGTCAAGAGGAGTGGTCAAAGTTACAACCAGAAGTTTGTGGATAGGTATAGAAAGCACATAATTGAGGTGAAAATGGCAAAGGGACATATAACCAAGTATTTGAATTGCTGTTGCTGTGTATATTTTGACCCAAAAGATTTTTTTCACAGTTTTTCACAAGACACGTTTAAATTTTTTCCATCATAGAAGAGAAAATCAAGACTGCCATGCGTAGTCTTTACAAGTGTATGTTCACTTTTGTTCACGACTGTATATCAGACAAAAATGTTCATATTGATATAGTAAGATCAATTTTAAATGTTTATATTAATATGGTGATGTTCATTTAAAGCTCAGTGCACATTTTCACTGTTTGTGTGAGGCTGAAAACTTAAAAATATCTGTAACAATAAGCACAGCAAAAATAAATAAATAAAAACAAACATAACATAAAGTGCAGGAAATACCACAGGTTAAAGGTTTCCTTTTTGGAAAACGGGTCAACAGTCTGACCAGCAGAAATGCTCCAGTGTTAGTGACGTCCCTGTAACTATGTTGTACAGTTGACTTACAGTTCATGTTTAAGGTCGCGACACAGTTTAACGACAGCTGGAACAGGTGTGTCTTACCTCCATTTGACCTTGGCTGGTCCCGTGCTGTTTAAAAACGCCAGATCCATAGGCGAAAGCTAAACTGATGTCCTGCGGAAACTGTGACAGTATCCTCCTGTAAAGCACGCCGGTGTTGTGCAAAGCTGGAAGAGTCATTTTGAACTAGATACGATACCTATCCAGCAACAACACAAGCCGGTTAGCGGCAGAATAACCGACTAAATAAGGAGTAAAACAAACTATTGGCCGCATAAAGTAAAGGATACATTTCAGAGGGAGGGTTTCACTGACATTAAGCACGAACACGACCACTGTACAGGACTAAAATGAGTTGTTTTATCGTTAAACTCCGTCCATCAGGTCAGTTTGGGTCGGCTGTGTGGTTCACAGTCGACTACAATATGCGTCACAGATTGCGCCGCGCCCTGTGGGCTGACGGGAGATGGAGTCGCGGGTTGCAGGTAAGCACCCGAAACCTTTAAACTGCATTCAAACGGCCTAATGTTGTTTTTTGGTGATTTTTCATGTATCATTGGATATTTCTACACATTGCTGTCGTTTAATACTTGCAAAATAGTTTGAGAAAATCTGAACGGCTCTGAGTTTAGCCAGCAGAGGGCGGTTTTTTGTCATGTTTAGCTAGGAGCCGATGAGGTCATGCTAATTTGGATAGTATTGTGGAAAAGCAACACCAAGTGTCTGTCCTGTTGTGCAGCATGAAAGTTGAATGCTCTGTAAGGGGAAATTAAGTTTACATAGGGCCAGACAATCCTTTGAGCTAGTATAAATGCACTTACCTACCAGTTTATTAGGCACAGCTAGCTAAAACTAATGAAGCCCAGTACAAGTCTTATAAAAATAAGACCTGCTTTCATGAAGATTCTAATGTTCAGCTTTTGTTGACCCTGTTTTAGAGAGGTGTTACTGGGATTTGCCTTAATATAAATTAAGTAGGAAGAATCACTAGTCAGTATAATGCAATACAATTCAACAACACCATATTACATTGCCTTAAATGAACTGACAGCTATTTAAAATAGTTTGAACCCTTATGAGGGTAGGGTTTTATTGCAAGACTGTAACTAGACTGTATGAACTGGAGTGTAAATCCTTGTCTCTGATGTGATGTTTTTATCTTTAAGAAGTCAGTATAATGGTTAGTATTTAAATGCACCACTGAAGTGTTAACCTGAGCAACTTTAAAAGCTCTGGCAGGTAAGAACTGAATAGATTTGGTAAATGTCAGGACTCATCATCCAGTTACTTTTTGTCTACCTTCAAGTTTGAGTGGTATTTAAATTTAATACTGCATGACACATCTTGTAATAATAATAAAATAAAATAAAAATCAAGAAATGCAGTAATACTGACAGGATGGTAATGATTACTCCTATCAGCTTCCAGGCTTTCAAATTTGGCACCAGAGTGTTGGAAAATGGAGGAGAAATTCAATCAAACATGTGAGCAAATCAAAGCAAATATTGAGATTTAACCTATAGCATGTGAGGCTGCATTTACTAGTTTTTGACAGCTTAAAAACTCTCATGATCTTTTCAACTAAAGACCTGCAAATTCATCTTTAAATAAGACTCATGTAAAATGAATCTGCAGCAGTAAGAGACAAAATTCTGGTGAGGCCATCATCAGTCATCTCCACATTTTTAGCTGTTAGTGTTATAGTTCTACCGCTCACATCTATTTGAATGAATTAATATTGAATGTAGATTCATGACCGCAATATGTCTGCAGCACATTATTGGATTGTCGAGATCGGGACAAATATTATCCTAGTAATTGCCGTGAGCCATCTTTTCAGCCAGATGAATATTGATAAGGTCACTGAATCCTGACTAACAAGCTCAGTCAGTGTTAAAGTGGCCAGATAATTCAGACAGTGAAGCACCAGTGGGAGTAAAAGGGTATTTTAAAATTTTCTGTATCGTGCAAATGTTCTATCGACCCTTGTGTTTCTAATTCTAGAGATGTACATTAGTCCGTACTATGCCTTCTGTTGGACTGCAGTTATTTCAGCCAGTGTGGTTGTATTACCTTGTAAATCTATTGCGTCATCCTCGTACCATTCATTTTTTTGTGTATTTTCACAGCCAAACAGTCCATATTCAATCAGAATTTAAGAACAGTACTTTTCATGAATTAATCCGGCCACAGCTGGTTAAGCAAAGAGCAATAATAATATTAGTTTTTATTGTTTTCGAGACTGTCGTCCACAGAATAACAACAGTAACCAGGGTTTTTTCCTGGCTGACAATGGGCCTTTGGGTGCTAACTACTGGTGACCTTATTTGACAGAAATCCATGCATTTTTCTTGAGTCTGACCATGTGATAAACAAAACTGCAGTTCGTGAGTAAATGAAACTCCAATTAACAAAACTGTTAACAAAACTGTATTGCACATAAAGAGTATAATTATGGGTTGGCAATTTTTACAGGTGACTGCTGTCTGCGCATTAGGGGTGTAACGGTACACGTATTTGTATTGAACCGTACGGTACAGGCACTTTCGGTTCGGTACAGAGGTGTACCGCGGTTTGAAAAATTTAAAACTATTAAGAATGACCAATGTACAGAATTGTTTTAATTGCGAAACTTAAAACCTCATAGTGCCCACAGTTGTGGCTGACCTTCTCCGTCTCACAGTTGCACAGTATTGTGGAACTAAAAACAAGTAGGAGTTTCCAGTGGACCACAGGATGTGATGGTCCGTTTATTCTCCTGCTGGTGCTTCTGTGATAAGCCTAGTCTGTATGGCTAGCGAATGGGATGGCTAATGCTAACAACAAGAAGCCCGAGCTGGAAGACGCTCCGCTGTCATTAAAATCACCCGTTTGGGATCACTTCGGTTTCCCGGTGAAGTACGAAAAAGGAGAAAAACGAGGACAAGGCGAAAGCCGTATGTCGACATTGTGAAGTAGTCCTCAACTATGCAACCGGCAACACGTCAAACATACACACTCATTTCATTTATTTTGTTTATTTGATATTGAGAACTATGCAGCAGTATTTCTGTTACATTTGTATACATTGTACATTTAATTTAATTTACTGAGTTGCTAACAGCTCTTTGGTTTAAGAAAATAAACAAATGTTTTGGATTAATTATGAGCAGTTATTTTTTTCATTTTTCCCCTTAACTTAGTACCGAACCGCACCGAACCTAACTGTGACTTCCGTACAAAGGTACGTACCGAACCGTGATTTTTGTGTACCGTTACACCCCTACTGCGCACACCATGCTAACGTTTCCAACAATTTTTTTTTGTTTACCATGATGAATCAATGACAGTATGCTAACTTAAAGTTATTTTAATACAAGCCATGCTGAAGTTTGTTTGTTTGTTTTTGCACATTTTTCTATGTCTGATCCCTTCTGAAACTTATGGAAGCCACTAACAAAGCATCCTGTCGAAGGGGGGAAATATATACTATTTACTGTATTTTTCACGTTTCCTGTTTTTTTACCTGCTGTGTAATTTAAACAGCTTCAGTCCATTGTAAATCTAAATGTAACAAACTATACATCCTTTGAAAGCACAAAACTTCATGTTAAGATCCCAAGTCTCTAGCAACAATAGTTTCTTACTTCGTAATAAGAGTGTGTACACATCAAAACTGAACTTACCTTTTCTGTCATCATAGGGGCGCATACTTGATTGATTCATCATGTTTTGTGCATCAGAGTGCAACGAATTAAATCGTTCCAGGGTTGTAGTTTTTTTTTAGTTGAATTGTAATACAGTTAATACAGAGTCAACATCATCTTCGTTGGGAAAGCTTGTGAAGCAACAGCAAACTGGTTCCAAGCAAGAAAGCATCATGAAAAACTTGTTAATATACATAACCAACCACAGTGACAATTCTCCCATCACACCTCCATCTTTCCTCACATTGTATGTGTGGGCCTGTGTGAAAATGACTGCAGTGACTGGAAGGAAAGCGAAAAATGCCTTTGCAACTTTTTGTTTGGAACAAGAACAACTAATTAAACCGAATCGATGTTTGTGGTTATTTCCCATTGATTTTCCCATTGTTAAGCAATTTGGCGATGTTCCTTTCACATGCATTACTCTGAAAGTGCTGCATGATTTACAACTTACAGTACCTCTGTTGGAGTCTAAGTGGCTGCTTCTGGAACAATTCATTTACATGCACATAAGTTTGAAAGGTATGGATTAGCAAAGACCCAGACTGCAGTTCAGCTTGTTGTTAATTGTTGGTGTTTTCATAAATATCTGTCAGACTAAAACACAGAAATACAGATCACACTGATTGGTGCAAAACCTCGAGCATAGTTTAAAGCTCGCTAGAGCGGTTAACTAATATGCCACCTTGCATAGCTACTGTACATGTCCGAGCACAAACACAGATTCAGACATGCACACGCAATGATTAACCAGGAGAATCATTTCAGCTTCTGCATGCCTGTTGCCATGGTGATCTGCCATTGCTGCCCATGCCTAGAGAGGGAACATCAAAAGAAAATGCACCATTAACCACACAAACACACGCACACGTCTGTAGCTGCACAGCTGCTCCAGACCTCCACAAGAAAAAAGAAGCTGCTTCTTTTATCTTACTCCACAGAAGGGTTACAGTGTCACTGAGCAGGGAGTGAGCTGATAATATTCACAATATGAGAGTCAGAGGAGAGTGAAAGCCAGACCTAAATCCACATTTGAGGTAATTTGTCTGTACAGGTAAACCCAATAGCTATAGTTGATAGCTGTGTAAATCAACATGGTAATTAGTTTTAGATGAAGATACAGTAAATGGTGAATATGGTACATCTATAATTACTGTAAATACAGCAATGCAGTGCTTTCTTTTTAATTATACTTTAGTCCAGGAGTATCAGACAGCAGTGACATGAACATGTACCGGTAGTATTTTTTCACTGTTTTGGGTTATCATGTAACATATTTCCTAGAGAATAATGTGTCACCTGCATCCACTTGACAAGCTAACCACTACCTGACGAACTTACCAATGAATCTTCAGCAGTCATCTATAATGACGATTTGATGAGGCGGTTAACATACACCGTACAAAAATACAGCATGCGGATAGTCTTCTCCTCTGACTGAGAGAAAAAGTCAAAAATAGCTTTAAAGGACAATGATCAGATAGCGTGACCAGTACAGACACACTTCTTTGACCAGCGAGTACAAAAGGCCACCGTAAAACGCCAGCTTTATTCAAATGACACTATGATGACAAGAGAAAGATGACAAAAGAGCTATTGGCATGCTGGATGATGGCACATCAGTTATAGCTGCAACCAGGCATTTGAACGTCCACAACTCCATCATTTGCCATCTAAGAAATTCTTTCAGACAGCGTGGTATGACAGGCAACCTGCCACATGATCCTCTGGATAGACATGTTTATGAATGGGACATAACGTGATCCTGTCCCCCATAATGTCCGCCTACTTCACCAAAGCCTTCAAGAAGAGAGTTACAACATTTCACAAGCAGCATCGACAACCTCATTAACTCTATAGGTCACAGACTTATTACTTGCATCAACATTTCCAATATCGTGCGTACTTGGCTGATTTAGGATACCCATTCTGGTTGTGCAGATACTATGCGTTGTACCAACAAATACTTATGCCCCTGTATTAAAAATAATGAATACAATATAGTAAAATATTACATTCTGTGCTTATATGTTTGTTCAGTGTATTTGCTTTCCACATTCTGGAGCAAAGCTCTGACTGTTGAGTATTTACTATGATGGATTAAAGCCATAATTTGGTGATCTTTTATTTTTCTTTTAGTTTTAGAATTTTAAATACTTCTTAGCATTTTGGTTTTAGTTGATTACTAGTTAGTATTTTTCTTAGTCAAATCATGTAGTTTTTTTATGTATGTGACATGCTGCAGTCATTTAATCTTTCAGACTGAGCCTTGGCGAGCTCAGATCTAACTTTATAAAAAAAAAAGCATTGAATGAAATGATGAAAATATGTCCGACAGTTAAATTACTGACCACAATATAGTAAACTGATCCGTCACAGTAGACACTGATAGCTAGCTAGCCTCGGCTTTTCATACTCAAACACCTCTCTGCAGCGAGCTCCAGTGAAAGCAGTGAAATGACCCTTGGTTGCAATCTGATGTTGTATTTTAACCAGCAGTGCTCTGATGGTGCTCCCGTCACTTTTGTTCTTCCTTGACAGCTGCTGCACCGCTGACCTCAAAGCTTTGTTGTATCCGCTGCAGTCAGTTGCTGCTGCTCGTACACCTTTGCTTCAGCATCCACCTGTATGTCTGAGTATTAGTTCCCCTCGGCAACGTCAGAAAGTTATTGTCGCTCCATACTTCCTGCTATGTTGGTGTATCGTTGTGGGTAGTGACAGAGCCTGGACACCAAAAACCAACTGTAGATTCTCTGTATTCACGGAATAATTTTAGTTAGTTGGCTGACTGTAATTGTGCGGCTGTGACTCAAGTGGTAGAATAGTTGTCTAGCAATCTCTGCATGCTGAAGCAACATTGGACAAAGCGCTGAACCTGATGGCAGCTCTGCCTCCGTTGTTGTGTGCATAAATGACAAACATTGTAAAGTACTTTGAATACAACCAATGTAGAAAAGCACTATATAAGTGCAGAGCATTTACCATTTAAATACATGGGGTGATACATCAGTATGCTGATTTATTGTTATTGTGGTGCTTTTGTTGTTGTTGTCGTTATTAAGTCGCTGTCTGCTCTACTTGTTGCCATGGCAAGTTTAGCATCTTGAATTTGATGCTGTGCCTACAGTACAGTTAAGCTTTTTGTGAAAAATATCAGCGTTAGTCTCTTCAGCAGTGCTGCACACTGGGCAGAGTAAGTTTTGCTGCGTGTGTGTGCATATGGAACGTATGCGTGTGTTGCGCACAAGCCTGGTTAAATGGTGTTTGGAGGATTTGCTGCAGATATGCGAGTTGTGTGTGGGTGTTTTAATCTTTTTTGCTCTGTCCAACCACACGGCGCTGTTAAAGTTCATTCAGAGAGTTATTTTTTATTTTTATAATAGCTTGGCTGTATCTGTAATATTCCCTAAAGTACACTCAAAGGCTAGAATGGACATTAAATGTACATTTCCCCTGTTTTCTCTGTTGCATTAACTGAGTCAAAGCTTCTACACACATTTCTGAAGAAACAAGGCAAGCACAGAGAGACTCGAAGCTAAGACCTTGTGCTGAAACAATGGTAGACCTTTGTAACTTTATAATAGCATAGCCACATAATCAACATAGCTGCCTAGGTTGTGGCCACTGTGTTTTAATTAAGCTGCCAGTACAACTGACATTACTATCTGCAAGGCAAACTTCCAGTCACTCACTTTAATTGTTACATTTTAGCTTTCCCATTTTCATCTACCAGGATTGACTTGAAAATGAAGTGAATAATTAATTAAAATACTGGAATTTTCAATTAAATGGATGCCCTCCTGAGGCTGTAGAATGTATTGCACTATGTCATGAGCACCTCCTGTCGATGCCAGATGTGCAAAGAGCCCAAGTGTTCTGATTGTTCAAGGATTATCTAAATTGACCCAGTGAAGCTACAATGCCAATGCAGCATTTGACTAGACTTCTGCACACCACACACACACACACACACACACACACACACACACACACACAGAGAGAGAGAGAGAGAGAGAGACAAATAATGAAAGGTGTTAATATCATATCCTCCACCAAAAATACTGGTTTGTATTCTTTGTTGTTGTC
>OMNN01054316.1:4998-15645 GCA_900302755.1 Chromis chromis
GACATTTTTAATAAACTACTGTGCATGGCAGCCTACATCTCCTAAAAAATAGAGTTGTTTTGCCTTAGACTTATTTTTGTGTGCATATTCCAATTAGACACGAAGGATATCAACCAGGATTTGATTTAAAGAATAACTAATATAAAGTAACATCTCAATAATACCCCACTCTAAATGTATGGTTGCATCTGCTGGTGATTGTGTGTTATGGTGGTGGGTCTGAACCTTTAAGCTTTCACTGTGATGTAAGTTAACTTTTCCTCACTTTCTAACCTAGTATAATCCCTTCTTGTGACGCATTGTTATGCTGTCATGTTTTAATTGTTTGCTCTGCACTTGGCCTAGACCCTTGCTTTTGCTCTGTGTGCCTGGGAGAGTAGAGCTTCTCTGTCTACACCTTCATGATAAGATGTTTCTTCCATTCACAGCCTGAACCTACAGAAGAAGACATAGAGAAGAACCCGGAGCTGAAGAAGCTTCAGATCTACGGTGCAGGACCTAAAATGATGGGACTTGGGCTGGTGGCCAGGGACAAAGGCATCAGGAAGAAAGGTAAGTGTGATTAGCACAACGTCTAACAACAGTAATATTGAGAAACCTAGAAATTTGGGTGCAAAACTGCCTCGCAACAATTATTTTGATGCCACTAAAGCAATAACTTGAAAATAAGACGAGTGTGCAATCACTGGCTCGGTTAAACAAATGGTAAATCTTGTTTTTGGTTTAGATACAACCATCTTGCCATCTGGGAGCCCTGCACAGTATATATTTTAATGGTGCTGTTAAATGACTGCCTCTTTGTTTTCTTTTAGATGAGCTGCCTCAAACAGTTACCATCAAGGAAAGTGTGTCTCCTGCTCCTGGTAATATCACAGTCAAATCGGAGCCACTGGAGCAAGAGAAGCAGAGTGATGGGAGCACATCTGGCCCCCAACTGCCTCCCCATAGCATTACAATTAAAACAACAGTGAAGAAAGAAGAACCAGAGGGAGAGAATGGGAAAGAGAATCATGGGGAAGATGATGCAGACGGACCTTGTACCAAAATGACCATGAGGCTGAGACGCAACCTCAGCAATCCACAGTGTGTAAGTAGAGCGACTGATGCATCCTGGTAGTAATCAAATTTGAGGTCAACATAATACAACTGAATGTAAAATGAGAGGTTGCACGATTTGTCAGGACTGTAAATACAATACACTGTACCCTTTATTACCTGCTACTGAAATTTGAATGCACTCATTTTGATTTTTGACAGAAGAGTGACCCCAACAATCAGATTTGTTGTCACTGTTTACCAGTTCAGTGCTTCATAACTGGGGTCGTCTGCAACAGTTAAAACTTAACCTCCGTCTCCAAGCCCTATAATTGTCATGTTTTCTTCGTTTACTTTCAAAGGTGGATTCTTTCGTGTGCCGAATGTGCGGTCGGGGTGACGATGACGAGAAGCTCCTGTTGTGTGATGGCTGTGATGACAACTACCACACCTACTGTCTACTACCCCCACTCACGGATCCTCCAAAAGGCAACTGGCGATGCCCCAAGTGTGTGGCAGAAGTAAGTAAACATGTTTAAAGCACTTGTTTGTGTCCCTCAACCTATAAGACTCATCTTGGTTTTGATTTTCTCACTTTCTACCTTGTGCATTTTTTTAGGAGTGCAAGAAACCCTCAGAAGCATTTGGTTTCGAACAAGCTACACGAGAGTACACTCTGCAGAGTTTTGGGGAAATGGCGGACGCCTTCAAAGCAGATTACTTCAACATGCCTGTCCATGTGAGCGCACCCACACAAGACTATCACCCACTCATTATGAGGCAGGAGTGGCGATAAAAGACAGAAGCTAATCTCTAGCCTTTATGTTGTTGTCTGTGTAGATGGTTCCCACTGAACTTGTGGAGAGAGAGTTCTGGAGATTAGTCAGTAGTATCGAGGAAGACGTGACCGTTGAGTATGGAGCAGACATACACTCCAAAGAGTTTGGCAGTGGCTTCCCAATGAACAATGGCAAGAGGAAGCTCACAAAGGAAGAGGAGGTACGTGCTTTATTGTTTCCTGTTGCAAGCTCAACAGTTTTCTTGAACAACAGTCCTTTTTAAACATAGGAGTACTGTAGTTTAATTTTAAGATTACATCTAAGTAAGATTACAAGGAAATAGTATAAGTCCATCAGAATAACATTTTAAATGGAGCATAATGAGTGCAAATGTAGAATTATGACTGATGAAAACTATTATTTAGATTTTCGACTGTACCAACTAATCTCTATGTAGTTTAGTGGAAATGGTATATTGTCACTAACAGAAATTCCACTGTACATTTTAACATTTATCACATTGCTAAAAGTAAATGAGAAAACAGTGTCTTTGCTAAATGTAGCATTGTTGTCTGATTGAAAAAAATTGACAAAGGAAACTGCAGTTAAATCCATATCTGCACAGAAAGTACTTCAGCCATGTCGTTATCTATCCCACACACATCTCATAGAGCAGTTATGCTCTGGTTTAATCAATCCAGCTTAATCAAAAATGCAGGTGACCTGCAGCTCAGTGCTGTGCTCAATACTTCTTGTCTAGACATACACAGAGCTCATTTGTTTTGCTGTTTTATTAATGATTTTGTCCATGAAATGTAAAAAAATAAATAAATACTGACAAATGTGTATTGTAGTGTTCTACAGCACAAGGTGGTTATGACTATTAGTCCAAAGCCCAAAAATATTTAATTTACTAACGTATTTGACGAAGAAAAGACTGAAATCATCACATTGGAGGAATTATTTATATTTTTACATAAAAAATGACAAATGGATATTAGAGATTGATCTTCTTCAGTGGTTTCCTGGCTAAGAATGAGCCTTTGTGGGGTGATATAGTCTAGTTCTCATTTTCAGTGTTTTTTTTTGTTGGTCAGGAATATGCCCGCAGTGGCTGGAACTTGAATGTGATGCCTGTGCTGGAGCAGTCGCTCCTGTGCCACATCAATGGAGACATCTCTGGGATGAAGGTGCCGTGGCTTTACGTGGGCATGGTGTTCTCAGCCTTCTGCTGGCACATTGAGGATCACTGGAGCTACTCCATCAACTACCTGCACTGGTACATCATGCTTGTTGTGTAAACTGGTGTTGGTCTTAAATGATCGCAGCTTTTTGATATAGATACTGTGATGATGTCATGAGAAAGACTGTACTGTTCTTCACTTTCTGTGTATCGATCATTTCCAGGGGTGAACCCAAGACTTGGTATGGAGTTCCCTCTGTGGCAGCTGAGCGACTTGAGGGCGTTATGAAGAAGCTGACGCCAGAGCTGTTTGAGTACCAACCTGACCTCCTGCATCAGCTGGTGACCATCATGAACCCTAATATCCTCATGTCTCATGGCGTACCGGTTAGTCTCACATGAACGCACATGCACACAATAAAAATATGATTTGTTAAAACATTTCTTAGATTGATTGCTGTGTTTCTCGTTGGCAGGTTGTACGCACCAACCAGTGTGCTGGGGAGTTCGTCATCACCTTCCCCAGGGCCTACCACAGTGGCTTCAATCAGGGATATAACTTTGCTGAAGCTGTCAACTTCTGCACTGCAGACTGGGTATGTCAGTTTGCACTATCTCAAGTTGTCAGTTCATGTTGTCTTCGAGACTGCGTCATCAGTATCACTGTTTTTTCTCTCCCTTTCAGCTGCCTGCCGGTCGTTCCTGTATTGAGCACTACCGTCGCCTGAGGAGATATTGTGTATTCTCTCATGAGGAGCTCACCTGTAAAATGGCTGCCAGCCCAGAGAAACTAGACCTTAACCTGGCTGCAGCTACGCATCGGGAAATGTTTATTATTGTTCAGGAGGAGAGGAAACTGCGGAAGGGTCTGATGGAAAGGGTAAGAGACTGAGAGGATTTGTCTATGTTTAATTTATATGTGTAAGTAAAAAATAGTTCTGTTTGGCACTGTGGTGAATCTGACTTGTATTGCAACACTCTTATGAGAATATGGGAAAACTTAAACTTAAAATCTGTGTGTTTCACTTGCAGGGCATTACAGAAGCAGAGCGCGAGGCGTTTGAGCTGCTTCCTGATGACGAAAGACAGTGTGATAAATGTAAGACCACATGCTTCCTCTCTGCTCTGGCCTGCTCAAACTGTCCAGAGCATTTGGTGTGTCTTTATCACACTCAGGATCTGTGCAACTGCCCCACTGAAAAACTCTACCTCAGGTACTCATTTATTGTGTGTGTGTGTGCGCTTTATAGTGAATGCAATTGCCCATAATATGTTATTTTCTAGATAAATATCTACAATCTGTGTTAATCTTTTGTGTTATTTCTTAACTCTGCAGGTACAGATACACCCTGGATGAGTTGCTAGCCATGTTACATCGATTAAAGGTTCGGTCTGAGTCCTTTGATTCCTGGGCCAACAGAGTAAAAGAAGCACTCGAACAGGAAGAAGGAAACAAGATAGGTGGGAAATCAATATAAATTGTTCCCATACACCAATCAAAATTTGAGATATTGTTTCAACAAAAAAATGTTTTAAAACAATGTCCTAAGACAAGAAATGGTTCTTGAATTGCAGCAATTGGTGACCTGGAGATGCTGAAGGCTGAAGCAGCAGAGAAAAAGTTTCCTGACAATGAACTCCTCCGGAAACTCAACACTGTTCTTAAAGACATAGAACACTGCCAACAGACAAGTACTGAGCTTCTCAGTGACTCAAAGACCAGGTGAGATAGGAAACACACCTAACGTCTTCACTAACTGTACGGTTATGTGCACTTACACGTTGCTGTCTTTCAGTGAAACCAAGATGACTTTGGCAGAGCTGAAATCCATGGTTGAGAAAATGCAAAACCTGCCCTGTGTAATGAACCAGTTACAGGAAGTGCAGGTAAGAACTACTTGTCACACTCAACAAAAGAAACTTGTATTTTACCATATACAATTATAGAAAATATGAATATGTAATAACTATTTCTGCTTAAAAGTCTCATTTAATGACCTCTGTTCCCTGTTCCTTCAAGTCGGTTCTACGGACAGTGGAGGATTTCCGGAGCCAGGCTCATGAACTGGTCAATGACCGGGACTGGAGGAAGGACTCTCCACCACCTGAGAAGTTGCAGACTTTGTTGGAGGAGGGGGCCAAGCTGCCTGTTGTGGTGCCAGAGTGTAATTTACTCCAGGGCCTAAAGGAGCAGGGCCATTGGCTGGCGGAGGTGAGGCGCACCCTCGGCACAGAAGGAGGGGAGAAGCAAGAAGTGACGTTGGAAGTGTTGAGGAACCTAATGGAAGCAGGCTGCAATGTGCCCCAAAGTGTGTCAGTGGAGACCGCCATGGCAGAGCTTCAGGAGCTGCTCACAATTGCGGAACGCTGGGAGGAGAAAGCACAGATCTGCCTAGAACAAAGGTAAGCCAGACACGTCAAACCATGTTATTTATTTCACTTGGCACAGTGGCTTTCATCATTTCACAACCAGTTTATCCTGTTGTGAACACATTAAAGCTTCTTTGGTTTTGATCTTTCAGGCAAAAACACCCTCTCTCCACCCTGGAGGCAATAGTAAACGAGGCCCAGCTCATTCCAGTCACGCTGCCCAACATTCTGGCTCTACAGGGCTGTCTTACCCGAGCTCGGGCCTGGGTGACAGACTTGGAGGAAATCCAGGTGAAAAAAATCAACATGTCTGGTTCTGCTCTTAAAGTGATTTGATTTGTAATTTAAAAACTAAACCATTTGAAATATGCTGTTGCAGAATGGGGAGCACTACCCATGTCTGGATGACCTAGAGGGCCTAGTTGCTATTGGAAGGGACTTGCCAGTCTTCATGGAAGAGCTAAGGCAGCTGGAACTGCAGGTGGCCAGTGCTCACTCCTGGAGGGACAAGGCCAGCAAGACCTTCCTGAAAAAGAGCAGTCAACACAGTTTACTAGAGGTAATTACAGAAAATAGGAAATTATATTAATAATAAATTAAGTTCAATTTTTATCAGCATTGGACAACAAAATAAAACATTTGTCTACTTGTGTACAGCACCCCACTTTAAAAGAAGAAGCTCATTGTGTATTACCTTCATGAAAGCATTAATTAAACCCCAGTGTTTGCCTGCAGGTGTTATGTCCATGTGCTAAACGGAGAGAGCGGCGAGAAGAGGCAGAGCCGATGGACGATCCTTTGGATGATTCTGATACAAACACTCTGGGACTCTCCGCTCAGGACTTGAGGGACCCTGCAGCTATTGTGAGTATACTGATTATGTCTTTGTTGGTTTTTAATCTTTTGAAGATTAAGTTCTGCCTTTGTGGGTGTTTTTTAAAGCCTCAGTACTAGTTGTGTATGTGAATATATTTCGGTGCCTTGTGTCTAGGTGATGGCATTCAAAGAAGGGGAGCACCAGGAGAAGGAGGCACTACTGAGGTTACAGAAAGTGAACATGTGTAAAGCTGGACTTAACAATACAAGTTGTAAAGATGACAAGGAGAACGGGAGGTGGGATGACACCATGGCGACGGACACTTCTAACCACTCCGAGAACTCTGTAAAGGAGAACGGTAACAGTAACCACACCTGTACCGCCCCTCCTCAGTCAGTGTGTGTGTGCTCTGGGCAGCCTCGCACTCCTCAACTCCGCTGCCATCTGTGTAAGGACTGGTTCCACGGCGGCTGTGTTCCTTTCCCCTCCCTACTGCCCTCCTCTGGACCACCAATTAACCCCCTTTGCTGGTGGGACTGGGACTCGCGCTTCTTGTGCCCGCGATGCCAACGGTCACGGCGCCCACGCCTGGAGACTATCCTGGCGTTACTCGTGGCCCTGCAGAGGCTGCCTGTGCGTCTGCCTGAAGGAGAAGCACTGCAGTGTCTGACGGAGAGGGCCATCACCTGGCAGGGCCGAGCCAAGGAGGCACTGGAGGCCCCAGAGCTGCAGCAGGCACTTCAGAGGCTGCAAGAGCTCAAAGAGACTCTCCATCATGAAGCAGGAAAAGACGAAGACATGGAAAAGGAGACGGAAGGGGGTTCAGTCATTGTTTTATCAGACTCCGAGGTAGGGGAAGGAGAGGATGGAGTTATTGATCTAACAGAGGAAGCTTCAGCTAAAAAGAACAAAAAAGAAAGCAATGGCACTCAGGTAAAGGCCCTATGCTGACTTTCAGTGTAGACTAATCATAAACTGTTTAATGGGATCAAATCTGTAATTTCTGATGTCACATCTTCTGCCAGTTGAGTAATACTTAAGACTAATATGTTTCACTTACCAATGTTTGACAGGCTGGATGTGAAAATCGCATCAACAAGAAGTTCAATGTTACAGGTAAGACAATATGTTGATTTCAACCGTTAAACACAAGTTGGTATCCTTCAGACGTCAGCACTGATTATGTCCTAACCTTCTTCTCAGATGTGGGCTCCCTGCAGCCTCTGCTACCTTTGCTAAAAGGTCAAGTAGCGGAGCTCTCATCGGCCACCAGAGTCCGTCTGGAGGAGCTGCAGCTGGAGGGAGATCTGCTGGAAGTGTCCTTGGACCAGACACACACCATCCACAGAGTCCTGCAAGCTGCCTCTGTTCCACCCAGAGCAATGCTGCACACACTCATTCAGGTCAGAAGCACGCCAAACGGCCACCTGTAGATCTATTGATTAGTGTAAAAGCCATGGCGTGAATGTGTGAATGCGCATTTGAACATAAAAGGGGTCTCACACATGAAAACATAGCTCCTCAGTGCTACTACAGATCAAACCTCCAAAGGGTACAGGATCAAACTGGTGCTTTAGATGGCTGCTAGTATACATACTTCCAATACAATTGAATGTAACAAAGTCATATTGTAGTGTACTTCACATGCATTATTTATTTGAAGTGTAGTATTTTCCTGTTGAAAAGAGCTTACCATGAATTGACTGCTGTTTTATGATACCTTCATGTACAAATGATGCATGAAGTTGTTTTCCTGAAAGTGTTGACTGCTATTTCAGGTGCTTTTCTGACTCAACCTTTAGCATCTTTTCAATTAGTATTGCCAAATTGTATTTTTTTTTACTTGAGTCATTTAGTATTGAGTATCTGCCGACACCAGTCGATACCATTTTCCTAGATAACGCACACGTCAACATTGTAGATTAGCTGTGCTGTGACACTAGATGGAGCCTCTTACTGTCTGATACTGTCGCGACCCCGACTCTGTTGGTAAGCAGAGAGCATTGTGAGGGTTTAGCTAACAATAGTCCACCATGACAAAGTCTTCTATGATGCCTAAAGAGTTCCGACCAGAGCTCGTGCGTTTAGTTAAAGTAAACCAGAATAGCGATCCTTTATCCTGCCGGCTGAATCGGTTTCATTGCCAAGCATGTTTTCATTTACAAGGAATTTGATGTAGGAAAAATAGATTTATGATAGATAGAGTGTGTTGCAAGTCAAATAACGAGCAAGTGTTGCAAATTCAGGGAATTTTAGGTGATAAATAAGTAATGGACATATTTGCCATGTGCCTGTATATGCAAATTATTCACATTAGGCAAATTTAATCTAACCTTTATTGGGGAAATTCCTTCTCTGCATTTCAAGTCAAGTCAAGTCTTTTTATTGTCAATGCTGCAATAAGTTTTGACCCATCCTATTCAAAGTTAACCTTAACTACACATAATAGGAGCAATGGGCTGCCCACAGTGGTGGTGACTGGGACAAGCAGTCACTCTCACTTTCCCACCTCAACCTCTTGCCAGTCCGGGGACTCGAACCAGTGACTCACTGTTTACAAGTTTGCTTCACAAACCACTAGGCCACCACTGCCCTAAAAAAGAAAAAAGATATATAACAGAGCCGCCCTTATTGATGCGTATCATATGTCTGCTGACTAAAGCAATACCAGCACAGGTTAAATGTCTACTGTGCTCAATGTGCGTTATCAGTTTACCAAATACCAACTGATAATTCTGCATCTATTAGGAAAATTCCAATATGCAGGTTCGTGTCTCTACCAGTTAGTCAAAAAATGCCTTGATTGGCCCCAAATGCTGATCTTCGATATCAGCCTGGACATCTCTAATACTTTTAGTTTCAGATGCTTCACTTACAATCTTCTCTTTCTCTCAGATTGAGCTTGAGGAGCAGAGACGAACGAGCCGCGGACGAGCCAAGGAATCCAAGAGGAAGAGGAAGAGCCACCGAGGTGGCAGCGGGGAAGGGGCAGGAGAACGATCACTGGATGCTTCAGAGTCAAAGAAAACCTGCCCTCTCAGCCACAGCCCCTCCCCTCCCCTGCCTGTCCAGACACATCCAGAGGTAACAGCCCCTTTGTCTTGATTTCCCTGTAAGATCTTTTTTATTTTTATTTAAAAATGTAATCACTCTCCTTCCATGTCTGCCATCAAAGAGGCTTGGGAGCGAGATCTCAGAGCCGGTATTAGTGAAGCAGACTGGACTAAAGTTTTGAAGAAAATTAATTAATCTTCAATGTGTGCGAGACAATCTTATTCAGTTTAAAGTGGTACACCGAGCTCATATTCACAAATCCAAACTGGCAAGAATTTACCCTCATATTGACCCAACGTGCGACAGATGTAAATCGGAGGAAGCCACTTTAATACATATGTTTTTGGCTTTGTCCCAAAATACGGCAGTATTGGGAGGGTATTTGTGAAGCACTTTCTTGTGTACTTGGTGTAAATATAACATTAAATCCCCTTCTGCTGCTTTTCGGGGTCACAGGTGAGGGGTTAGGACTACCTATTAGGGGTTGGAAGCTCATTGCCTTCTCAACTCTGTTAGCACGCCGCTTGATCCTCCTGAAAAGGAAGGTTGCTGCCCCACCTACTGTTTCACATTGGGTGAAAGATGTATTATATCATCTTAAACTGGAGAAAATTAGATTTGTGTTGAGGGGTTCTGAAAAGAAATTTTATCAGGTGTGGGGGCCTTTTTGTGACTTTTTTTTAACCAACCATCGACAAAGGTACAAGATTGAATTTTTATTCAGTATTCTGGCTGATTTACTCACTGAAGGTCTATATATATTTGTGTTTTACAGATTGTTTTTCTTATAAGTAACAGTGGGGGCAAGGAATTTGTTTTTGTATGGGTTGGAGTTTTTTTTATCTTTTCTATATATAATTTTTTTTTCTTTTCTTGAAAAATTGTTGTAGTTGCTGTTTTTTGTATACTTCTGTCCAAACAAAAAATATTAAACAATGTTACAATGTTACAATTTCATTTAGCAGACGCTTTTCTCCAAAGCGACGTACATCTGAGAAAGAACAACACAAGCAAAGATCTAGATAGAAGGCGAAAAAGACCAGGAAGAGCAGAAACTCTGCTTTAGGTCCTGATTGGGCACAATGCTGACAGACAGTGCTTGAGAAGTGCACAGTTTTAATAATAGGAATAACAACAACAACAACATCCATATGCAATGCTAATAGCATCATCATCATGCAAGGCTGATAGCATCATCACCATCACTAAGTGCGTAAATATTCAACACTAAAAATGTCATCACACAATGTAATCACAATTATTTATTATTCTGTTCTTTCCGCAGATTTTGTGATGCAGTCAACTCTGGAGCTCTGCGTAAACGGATTAGTCAAGAGGACTTCAAGCGACAGAGCTTTCTGTGCCAGAAGACAGTGTCAACTTCTAGAAAGATGCAGGACATCCCCCCC
>OMNN01054321.1:11901-29779 GCA_900302755.1 Chromis chromis
GACTTGTTATATACTGCATATGATCCGTATAATTAATGCTGCACTGCAGTTTTTGTTGATTTTGGATCTTTTATCCCTTTTTTTTGTTGCATTTATTAGAACCTTTTTTTATTTGTTGTTAATTCACGATCTCCTGTCTTTAGATTTCCAAGGTGAGGTTTGTAAGCTGTGTTTTCTTGACTGCTTTTTTCATATTCAACATCTTTACATATATACAGATTGGCCTAATATTGTGTAGGTCCCCCTTGTAGGTACCGTTGACATGAGGAGATGTATGAGGTCTGCAACAATGTTTAGGTGTGTGTCAAAGGGAATGCAGGACCAAAGGTTTCCCAGAAGAACATTGCCAGAAGCATCACAGTGCCTCTGTTGGTTGTCCAGTGCATCCTGCTGCCATCTATTCCAATGCACATATCTACATGATGTGAAAGAAAAGATTTATCAGACGAGGCCGCTTTCTTCCGACATTCACATGCACATTGTTGGCTCTTTTAATGGTGGACAGGAGTCAGCCTGTGCACTCTCACTGGTCTGCATTTGTGCAGCCTCATACATCGATCAGCCACAACATTATGACCACTGACAGGTAAAGTGAATAACATTGATCATATTGGTACTATGTGGTGTTCTGCTGGAAAACCTTGGATTTTAACATCTGTGTTGATGAGACTTAGACACCCAAATAAACATTGTCCCAGAACAAGCACACTCCCTCATGCAAATGGCAATCCCAAATGTCACTGACCCAAAGGATCCACTGCCCTGGTCCTGGTGCCAGACCCCATAGGACACCCTGAGAGGTCCTCTTGTCCATGCCCAATGGTTCAGAGCATTTTTGACCACATAAGGGGGACCAACACAATATTAGGCAGGTGGTCATAATGTTGTGCCTGATCGGTGTATATCTGTGTGTTGTCATGCAAAAGGCAAAATTAAATCTAATGTTGGGTCTAGTGGATGTAGAAATAACATCCACATTTGGAATATTAGCTAAAAGGGTCAAAATGTTCTTTTTACCAAAAAACAATGAAGTTTTTAAATTGACCTAATTGCACTCGCTAACTTGGCTAGCAGAAACCAATGTAACATAATTAAAAGGCAACTCCCAAGCAGTTAAATAGTCCCCCTTGCCAGTGTCAATAAAATTTCATATATACTGCCTCTATAAAGTTTATACAATATAGTTATAGAAAAACTATTTTGGTACATAAGAAATTAATGCACTGTAATCTTTTATAATACCATGAAATGGACCCGGAAAAAAAAATCCTCCACTTCCAAAGAACCAGAGCACAAATGATTTTGCTTCTTTGCCCATCACTGTCTGATTCCACCAGAGATAACAAAGTATAAGCCGAAGTAAAGCAGATGGGATGTACATTATATCACACGTCAGCCAACCCCAGTACAGAATATGAGCACAACATGGACTGTTAGGCTAATTAACAGTGCTGCATATTCTGGGTATCAGTGCCTCAGTTTGTCCAAGACTCCACTTCATTTAATGACAGTGCAAATGACAAACTTTGTGGTTTTGTCCACCAAACTGACAGGGCCTCCTGCACAAAGAGCTCTGGTGTGTTTTTGCAGCTGACTTTGACATCACAGTCCGAGCGCCCACAGAGGGACCAGCATTCACCCACAGAGAGCAGAGCATCATTTAGCCAGGAGTTGACCTCAGATCACTCTCACTATGACCTTACAGTTTACTCAGCAGCCTCTGAGCTGTCATTGTTGACTTCCCTCATTGAAAACACACAAACACAGCCACACACACACTCAGACGTATGTTTTCCCATGTGTGCATGGTCCCATGCTCTGACATCTAGCACAGTAGTGATGTAGTTGGTATGTCACAAATTAAAGGATAGTTTCACACTTTTTAAATTTGCCTTAAACCAATAAACACATGATTGTTAGTATGCTTAAAGAGTCTTTGGTCTCTGTAGTTGTTACCCTACTTCATATTGCCGGAGTAGAGATCCCTGCCTAAAATGATTCCAGTGTAAGTCCTCATTCTGTGTAAAAGTACATTCCAAAGCTAAAATGGGGCTTCAGTAGTCTGAGTTAGAATAAACCAAGGGAGTGTCTTCCAGAGGAAACAGTAAATGTGTTTCCATCCACCTATTTTTATGTACATTTTTAATAAAAGAGTGGAAATGCCATAAATGTTTTTAAAATAACTTGAAATATCACAAGAAAGTTTATATGCATGGTTGAGCTAGAGAGGGTGGTGTTTAAATTAAAGCAAAATGCAATAGGGACACACATAGAAAATTAAACGTGATTTTTCACTCAAGGTTGCTCTCCCTTGAAGAGACTACAGTATTTCAATCACATGTGCATTAAATTGCTTTTTTAAAGTGATTTTATATTAAAATATTATGTTAAATGTAGATGGAGACTATAGTAACGGACTGAATTTCATTCTAAAGACACCAACTTTGAAAGCAGTCAGACTTATATCAGTTACAGCTAAACTGTGGAAAGCAGTTTTATACAAAAGAGAGCGGTGGATCACTTATACTGAAATCAGTTTTGATCTGGACTACTATGTGGGCGGTATGGACACCAGAAACAATTACAGCTTTTTAACGCACAATTCACATGTTAGCACTGTTTAATGATGTGAAGATATTCTTTAACAGCAGCTACAGCAAATTGTGAATCTGTTATTTAGCATGCAGTAGGAAGTTAAGTTTATGACACACAGCAGCGATGAGTAACTGTATCTGCTCATGAGTAAATTTCCCCAAAATAAAGCTGGCCGCTAAACTGAGTTCATGACATTTATGTTCCAAAATGATTCATGCACGGCTTTTATTTTAAGAAATGTGACTGAAAACAGAGCTACTGTCTGGCAAAACATCGCCACTACTCCCATTCATAAAGCATATGCTGAATCAATGCAGAGGACAACATGAACGCTGTCTTGGTATCTGCTGTTTCTGGGTTTTATGAGCTGTGCATACAGTAAGCGGGACCTCTGACCCTGGAATAGGCCTCCTCTCCACAGGGCAAATTCCTTCATCTTCAAACCCTCCTTTGCACATGCCACTTTAAATGTGTACCCACATATGAAAATAGGGGGCCAGGCTAAAGAACAGACGATCTCCAGCCAGATGTGCACATACCTGCTCCCCTGTCAAGTTCAGCAGAGGCTTCAGATCCCCTCCACTCAATATGGACACCTACGATGAAACAGACAAGAACTGTTATTGATTATAAATCGTGCGTTAGGATCCCTAAATGCATTGTGAAATTGGATTATTTGTGCAAAATTTACACTGTACAAAGGTATAAAAATGAAAATGTGGGCGCTCCTTACTAAACCATACAGCATGAGTCCTTTTGGAATTCCTGTGATGAAATCTGTAAAAAAGAAAAGCAAGAGGCAAAAACATAATTAGCAGATTTCCAAATGTTCCTGCTTCCTGAACAACTAAATAATCCTTTTCAACACAAACATGTGTGTCAGCTCTCTGTACTGTAAATATGACCTTTACCTTCCTCATCATCCCCACTGAATTCACCACCAGCCACTGAGTAACCTGGAGGAGAGATGGAAAGTAAAGACAAAGGGGGAAAGAAAGAAAATAAGACGAAAGTTTTACAATTTTTCAGACTTTGTGCAGCTTCTTCTAGTGCTACAATAGGCTTTATATGTATTTTTTTCAAATATGCAGCACTTGAAGGCAGCACCGTACACCAATATCCCGGAATATTATGCAACAATACAGAAAATATAACAGGAAATTAGCAAGAAAGCTCATCTCTTCAGTCATGTATGCTCAGATTTTGGCCTGGAATCAGAGGAAAGGTTCTCAGACTTAAAATCAACAGCAAATTTACTGCAATCTAGCTGTTATTTCTTTAGTTTTCTGTGTACAAAGTTGACAATTTAGCATGATTGTGGTGTCAGTGGAGAGCTCATGAAGTATCCTCTGGGGAGCATGCATGTGCTGAGAGAAATGAGGCACTGCAGGTTGATACATTTTGCCCAAATGGTGGCAAAAGAGTTAAGGTCTGGGGGTCACTAACAACATCCAAATCCTCTGGGGACCATGCATATCCACAGCAAAGTTTCTGAAATCCAAACATAAGTTTTCAAAAGGAAATGTGAACCTCATGGTGGTGCCACATAAAAGGCTGGGAACCATGAAAATTCACATTAGTTAGCAGTATATGTAGAAGCAGCCCAAAGATATGGACAACAGCAGTGTTTTCTTCTCATATTAGTACCGTCAGAGCTAGTATACTATAATAATACTAATTTTAATAATTCTGTTTGGCTCACCCAGGTAACTGTCATCATAGGTCGACTGCACCTGTCTGGTCTGAATCTGCCCGACGACTGACAGCAGAAAGTAGGCAGGATAGTAGGCCTTAACAATCTCCTCTGTGGTGGCTGATATCAGCTGACCTGCAGGACAGGAGGGTAACAAGAGGTCAAGAGACAGGTGACTTTTGAACTCCTCATGACGGATTGATTTTCTGATTCCATCGAAGGAAAATACAACAAAAACACCGGAAAATATCTCCTAAAAAATCCATGCTGCTCCACATTCCTGTGAGCTCACCTTGCCAGTAAAAGCTGCCTGGTCCTCCAAGCACAACCCTCCCATCCTGTAACACACACAACAGTAGCCAGAGCTGAGGAATCTGTGTGTCACCAGTTTATTCATGATCAAACAAACTCCGCAGGTCCGATGTACACAGTGTAATCTCCACTGCTTACATCAAGCAACCCAGAGGAACAGTGATTACGTAAAAAAAATCAGCAAACACTCCGACAAATATTTCTCTTACCTTGGTGAAGTCAGCACTAAATCCCCCCTGACAGTAGCCCTGTCCAGCAGGTCCATGTCTTTCTGCAGAAAGTAGCACCAAAACACAAGAAACATCAATAAATATTCAGTTTCATGGAAAACAATCGCACATTAGCTGTACTAATGTGGTGGTAGCTGTGTGTATTAGGCATCACTGCAGCTTTTAATCCCCCTGGAGGCTGGTTATTATTGCAGTAGCTCACCTGTTCGGCACGGTGCGAACTCCACAAATGTTTTGAGACTGTCTACAGAGAGGTAGCATGTTCCTGTAACATCGGCAAAGGGTGTTTCGTGCTCGGTCCTCCAATAATACCTGGGAGCACAAGCCTGGAAAGCACAGGAGGAAAGCTCGATGAGTAAAGACGTTTTCTAGATGCTCAAATTCCTACCTAAAAGTCTGGTGTTGCAATCGAATTAGACTAGACAACTAGAGAGAAGATGTGTCAGTGCATTCAAATCTTTACTATGAGCCTTTTTGGGTCAAAATCAAAAATACAAGTCAGCAGGTCACACTAATATACCTGGCCTTACTACCTACAGTAGAAAATGTAGCATAACATTAGCCAACAACGGGGAGCCAGACTCCAATGTTTAATACACATTAGCCAATTTTTATGATTATAGGGATCAGTAACCCTAAAGCTTTGTTGTTACTACCACCAATTACTCATATCCTGCAATCCAAGAACAATGCTGGACTGGATGTCTTGAATACGGATATCATTTTCAGAGAGGTTACTCCATCCAACTGCCTCATTGCCAGACGTCTGTTGACCAAAACTAGCCGTGTGCCTCACTGGATGGAACGGTATCGTCCAAAGCAAATGGCCAGCTTGGCGTACATCATTGGGGACTCCATTGTGGACCCTGAGAAAAGGACCATGACCACACTAACAGGGAACTTTTCTGTCTCTTCTACATGAATTAACTACTGGTATAAAGCTGATATTTGCCTGGGACATGTAAGTTGTTGCTGTTTTTACATCCCGCTGAATATTTTGAATGCAACTATTGTACAAACTAAAAATCTTTTTTGCAGGATTCTTGTTTCTGTGATTCTATTTGAGACATAAAGTTTAGGATCTGTTTTTAGAGAGTTGCTTCAAAGCCGGAAGAGCATCAGTCGTCATGTTTGTAACTGTGTTTGAAGTGAACTTTGAGAATGTCTCAAAATATTTAAAAAGGTGTATTTCCATTAACAGCATTAGAGCAAATGAACTAGGCTGTGTAGCATTGTCCAAAGGTGGTATAGGCTATGAAGAGAGTCGAAGAAATACAGGTCGCCAACTGGAGACAAAAACAGTTGTTTGCTAATTGCTAATAGACATCAAAGAAGTTGCCTTGGCCAATTACGGGAGAAAAAAATGGACGGAGGTCTTCAGGAATTTCATTTCAGGAACACAGAGAACAGAGAAAAATTCCCTCTGTCAGAACTTATTTGGAAAAGGTGTTTCCATTTCCCATGAAACATACAATCTCTCTCTCTTTTTTTTATAAGGCAAAAACCACCTCAGGCAAGCTTTTTGCAAAATTGAGGATTTTTATTTTTATTTTGGTTTTTCCATTAGCTTTTTATAATGCAATACTTCAACATGGCTTGTGTTAGAAATATTTTGCAACACAGTCTGTACAGCACATCAAGCGTCTCCATACTGAGACATTTCAAAAAGCCAATTCTGTTGCTTGATTCTTTATAACTTACACTAAACATTTATGCTAACAACAGTTAAATTATAGTGTAATCACACACACTGACCACCCTTCACATAACTATTCTTACCAGGATGCTGTTGCCATGGGATCGCACAGTAGCTCCAAACCACTGATGGGACTTGAACTCAACCTGAGTGTTCACGTCATTTATATAAAAATACCGGTCACCTGTAAAAACACATAAAGGGGAAAATATAATTAGAGCAGCAATTTTTACAACTGAAAGATTTATAGTTACCACACAATTTAGTTCCTCAGAAAGTGGGACTTGGAAGAAACTTGTGTGATGTCAGGAGGTGCTATTTTAACTCTGATCCCCATGTCATCGGTGTTTGATTTTTGCGCTGTCAGGGCTTCATTTGAGAGTGTTCCCCACATGTTCCTGGCTTTTTACATGGATATTTTATGGCCATGTTCCCGGGATCTGCAGTCTTAATCCATCCTCCATGCTACGGCAGACATCAAACAGCTCAAAGGGACTTGGACCTTGTTGTTACTGTAACCCAAACGGCTGTACCTCATTGTCAGGATCTGTTTTAAGAAGAGGCCCTAGCAGTACTGGAGCAGTGATGAGGGAGGGGGTATGCTAGGAGCATGTGTGGGACTGCCAAAGGTTTTAATTTTGCAACTTCAGCAGCATTGCACCTCTCAATATTCTGTTATAATATTTAAGACTGACAATTAGGACAGTAAAATGTCTATTTTGACTGCTTTTCCTGCTCCTGAGCCAACCAGGTGAACCAGAGGGCATTTACATCCTGAGGAACACTGTAAAAACAAGCTTCTTGATTTGGAAAACCTCTTTACATTTAAGCACTAAATAAAAGTTTGTGATCAGACCCTAATTTCTTTTACATGCACTTTCTTCCTCACACACAACAAGTCATATTCAGCTTCCTTGTAAAGCCATTTAAGAAAACCTGACGCCTTTAATGTGGCTGAATGAGTACACTTGTCTCCGGCCCCTGTTAAAGCACTAAAAAATGTAAATCATACTTAAAATGCCGCTGCAACTGTGAGCTTTATGGTGGTATATGTTTTTGATATATGCGCCTGCTGTTTGTAGCCGAGTGGTGACATTAAACTCTCCTGGCTGGAACTCAGTGGGCCTGTTTGGTTAAAGGGAGTCTGGCCTATGTCCTCGAACACACCATGAATCCTGAGGCCTGCAATGGGAAACACGAGACTATTGAATGTATGAACATGCGCGTATAGATGTGAACACGAGTGTGGTTTTATATGCTTTTTCCGGCACCATATATCACATTTCAGAGATAATTTGTGTTTGTAAATACTTTGCATGTGTGTATTTACGTACAGAGCATTTGCACAGGCGCAGCTCTGTGTAAACCGCAATTCGATATCAGCTCGCAGACGCTTACGATAAGTTTCACCCTGTGATCCTCAAACGGTGGTCCTTATCGCTTCCTGCGTTTTCTGATGGAGGTGATTATTTTCCAGCACAGGTCCTCTGGGGTCCTTGTCCCCGTAATGACTCTGCGCTAATTAAAGCGAGCTCACAACACTGGGCTCCGGGTCGAGCAGAAAATCAAAGCTCTGTGAAAACACTGCAAACAAAGCCCCATGCCCCAAAATGGAGACCTTAGCATGGAGACGGGTGGAGGAAAAGACTCAACCACTATTAAAACTCAGGAGCAGCATCAAAGGCTGGTTTCATTCAAAACAGAGGAGCCCAGGATTAGGAGAGGTAAGATGGCAGGGAGCTGCACTTCTGACCTCGAGGTCAAGCACAGTGGTGCTTAACTCGAGATGGTACCTACAGTTTCTCATAGCTGCTTTTATGGCTGGTTAGAGACAGCTGAGAGTTTACTACACAGTCCGGTCTCGACTGTTTAACAGCACTTTTGGAGAAAGTGACGTTTTTATACCCTGGAACAATCTGTCTCATCAACTACTGCTGTGATTATGATGTAAGGAAAATCGTCTCCCTTGGATTTGGAATATTGAGCTTGATTTTTTTAAACATTTTTATCTGTGTCGTGAATTCAGATTTAACAAGACACCCTACCTTGCTTGTCGAAGTTGATAACGTTGCAGTTAGCTTGTCTCCAGGGGCACAAGAACACAGCTCCTCCTTCAGTGACGTCTGGCTGGCTGGTGTTGGCTTTCGGAGCGCCGATCAAAATACTACAAAACCAGACAGGAGAAAAGAAAAGAAAGTCTTACTGGTTACTGTGAAGAACTGACATGCATTTTAAACTGGCTTTTTTGAAAATGAATGGGGTTGGAGAGGTCAATGGAGAGTCAGTGACTGGTTAGATTCTCGATCCCTACAACTTTTCCCTACATATGCCTTTCATTTGTCAAAATAAGTACTTTCTTTTCTTTCCTTTTTTGCCGTACAAACATAAGAATGGTATCAATATCATCAGCTAACTCGTTTCAAGAAAGTAAATCGGTGTATTTCCCAGATTGTCAAACTATTCCTTTAATCACAGCTAAAATCATGACAAAGAGGAAGCCAAACTATGTTAGTCTGTTCTGAAAACAAGCTTCAAAAACAACTGAGAAGTAACACTAAGTGCAACCATAAAGGAGGCCTGAGAAGTTGTATCTTCACATGGTTCTGTTTATGGGGGCTTGTAAGGTTCAGCACAACAGTTTCATAAGGTAATATAAAGAACATTTAAAGAGCAATTTGCAGCCATTACCTCAGTGACTATATTCCTGCAGATCCCTGTTATTACCATTGGTTTTTACAGCAGATGTAAAGTAAAGAAAATGCTACATCTGGCATAAACCTATGGTCAACAATGCCATTTATCATAATGTTACATTATGTTACACTAAACAGAAAGTCTAAGTGAGCATTGTAATAATCTATTCTCACTCCCCTGTTTTTGTCTGAATTAAAAAGCCGTGTATCCAGAGATTTCTTTCCTAGAAGCCAAAAACACTGTGAAGCTTCTACATGATGCCAAGTCGGTACTGAAGCCATAAGTGTTCCTCAGTGTCTTGTCGTGTGTAATGAGACCCAAGATCATTTCGTGTCTTGTTTTGGGCTCCAGGTTCAGACAGCACTAAGATGTTCATTGTGTCAGAATATGCAATTATAGTCATAAAATTCTTGCTGTGTTTTGGCTGAGATACTTGACAGACTACACTTTGGTCCCCAACCAATCACAGCTTGCCAACCTGCGCAGGGGCGGAGCCAAGCGGTGGCCCAGGGTGGCCATTCCCACCACAGACTAAAGTCTGGCCACTCCACATAACCAACAGTTAAGCCTGGAGTTACATCCAGTAACTACTATTTTTCTGGCAGAGCTCCTTTGCCAAACCATTTCTCCACGACCATTTTGCATGTTAACAGCATAACCACCTCCTACTTAGACACATACAACCAAGCAGCCAAAAATATTAACACTGATTTTGTAGCAATTCAAAGATTATATATTACCATCACTGAAAAGTATATAGACATTATAAAAGTGCAATATGTTGTATGATTATGGTTTAGCTGTGGATTAAGTTGGAGTTCTTCTACAGGGTTAGGGTTAAGGTTACTCTTACAGACTGAACAGAAGAAACCTACATTGAGTAACTCTGTAAACAAGTGGTAAAAACTGCTGAACAATGTAAGACTGACTCAGAACCTGCAGCCAAAAGAAAGAAACTAAAGGCTGGATGAACACAGTGTGATGTCTTATCTAAGTGGGTGTCCTGAGAGTCTGCTTTAGAGATGTAATAGTCTTACGTGCACTTATCGCATGCAATTTAAATTGTAATTATGTTATGAGGTCCATAAACAATTAAAAAGCATAACTTAAGCAAACATTCCAAGATTTGATCAATTAAGAGTTACATAAAAATCTTATTATACTGTATGTACTGAGTCGTCATGTACTTCTACATGATAGTCTGGCCTGCATAAGGAAATGAAAAGACTGAGTGGCAAAAAAGGTTAATAAGACATTGTGCCATTCCATTGTGAATAATGGTCTCAGCCTGGACACCCCTTTAAAATTTGTCTGGATCTGTCACTGGACCTAGGAAGCAGGTAAGTGCTGGCAACAAGAATGTACAGGAAAAAATATGTGAATCATACAGGTTGTGTTGGGATTGGAAAAGTCTAAAAACCATACAAAGATGACGACCATTGACAATGTTACAATGTTTCTCCAGAGCGACGTAAATCTGAGAAAATAACACAAGCAAAGATCTAGACAGAAGGCGCCAAGGCCGGGAAGAGCAAAAATTCTGTATTAGGTCCTGATTGGGCACAGTGCTGACAGACAGTGCTCGAGAAGTGCATAGTTTTTTGGGGGGGTTTTAATTGTTTTTTTTACAGCAATAGCATTGACCCATCTGTGAGTCGCAGAAAGAAGATGAAGAAGTATTGGTTGTGTATCCTTTAGCATATCTTTTACTTTCCCAGGTTGTGTGCAGAATAGAACTTTGTTATGTTTCTGCTTCTAGTTTCTGACTTGCTTGTGTCTTTGTCAGGATGTTTTGAGGCATCTCAGTCATAGATGCAGCCTTGGTTGATGATGCACTACTCGGGATAATATGATAAACTGCTATACCAGACCATATAGAGTATACAGTCTTTGTACCAGATATTCACTTGTGACCACACACCCTATATCTTTAAGGTCTGTAAGGACTGTTTTTGTACCCATATTGTGCAGCCTGAACCCAGCATTACACTATTAGTAAGTTGATATCATCTTATAAAACTGATAGAGCAAACATAATAGCACATCATAGCCTATTAACACAACCAAGTCATACAGAACAACATTAGCGTTCACATAATAAATCTGTCCAGTACTCACTCCCCTTTAAGCTCGTTCTTTGGTCTCTTGGACCAAATCCTTGGCTACTGAAAGCTCCACTGTGTTCACCAACTAGTTGCTAATTCTGTCCGTCAGCTGTTTAGTGTTAAGCAGGTAGCCTACAGTGAGTTTATCACGGGGAAAACAACAGCCTGCTGCTGGAAACAATACTGATGAGAACGGTAAAACTGAGCCAAAGGAAATACAGCCAAGTACCACAAAAGTAAAACTATTAGCTGCAAGATGCTAAGAAAGAAACATCATAAATAAAAAAACGGAGGGTGGTCGCAGAGCTGGGTTATAAATCTCAGTGAGTTCGCCACTTTCAACCCATTTTACATTATACACAAATATCATATGCTCTGTTTATATAAAAATGTTGACTGAGCAGCTTTAAGATGAGCTTACGGCTAAGTTGCATAAATTGAATCTACCACAACACTTGTAATACTGAGCCTTTATGAAATCTAACTGCCAAGTGACCTGCAGAAGTACAATCACGGTAGCTCTTTTTAGCTTAATGAATGGCAATCATGACTCTGAATTTAGTGCTTAGTTACAGTTATTCTTTGTTTATTTCATCAAGACAAAGACGGATCAGTTGGTGTTTTTCTTACAGTGAAACAGACAATTTCATGAGAGCTGTAACTCTGCAGCTTCATAAGTACACAAGCTGGAGCCACATCCTTTGCTTTGTTGAAATGCATGCAAACTTTCTGCAGGTTAGCTAGGAGGGCAGTGTTAAACATTTTCCCTTATCTCCATGCGGACATAAAGTGTAAGACTAAACAAAAAGTATCTGGAGCTGATTCCACATATTTTCACTCGATGACAGTCTGGAAATGAATGACAGGACACATGAGAGCAGTACAGCAAAACACATGCAGCAGCTGGATGTTATTTCTGCATTTGTTTGCATGGATGCATGTATGAATATCAAGGATAAATGCACGCGAGCATGTATTACAGAGCAGTTGTGCTTTCAAGGTATTCAGACAGCCCAGCTAGAGAGGCCTGGCTCAGAGCAAATGGCACAACTTTAGACATTGGTGACTGATGACATTAGCAGAGATCAGACAGACTCTGTACTCCCACCATCCCCCAAAACGTCTGGAGAGCACAAGAGGAATATTTACATGGCTGGTTAGGCTTTCCTTATAAACCGCTCACTCCACAGCCACTAAGGGGACCAGGGTGCAGGCTTTCAGTGGCCCTCTTTCATGTACCTACTTTCAAATAGGTACAGGACGTCTAGCCGCCCACCACCTTCTATGATCTCTGTGGAGTCAATTAAAAGCACTAGTAAAGAAACCTTAACAGTCACCAATAGCCTCCTTAACAATGTACTGCGTACGAAGGGGATAATGGGACAATGTTGAGACCTGAAAACAGGATTCCTTTCCTTTAACTCATGTTCAACAGGAACATCTGTGAGCGGGGAAGTGGTTCAGAGGCGCGGTGAGGTCAAAGATGCAACATGTAATTTATACTAACAGATTTATGAGCCTCACAATAGTAGCTGTTACCAAATTAACTGTTCATACGCATCATAACTTACTCAAAGCCTGTCCCTTCACACAATATTATGTATATTTCTTCATTTTCTCTAAAATGCTTAATAGTTTTATCACATCAGGCCTCTAAAATTACTCAAACGAATGACTTTGGCTGAACTTCTCATCACTTATAGTCACTATAAACATGTTTTAACAGACGTTGCTTTATTTTAATGGGTACAAACAAAAAGTCGTAGATGTATCATCATATTATTGTATAATAATTTCAGTAGGGAACACAATATATGTTCTCTGAAACCAGCAAAGGGTCTGTATCCTAGATAAGCCTGTTCAGGTTTCTTAAGATCTTATCTGAGTTGCTATAATAAACAGGATACAGACCCCCAACCCAAATATCTGCTTTACTTTCTACCATGTAAATATGCTCATAGTGTGTTTACTTTCTTTTGTCTCAACCATGAGATCATAAGTGGGTCTCTAATAGAAATACACAGTAGTAATAGGGATAAATATCAAAACAGTTGGGATAATGGTTGTAGTAGTACAGTGAAGTTGCACTAAAATATAGGCTGCAGGAAATCTTCCATTCCTGCTGATCTGAGCGTTTGCTCTACACCGATATCTGGAAAGGTAATTTCTCTGCTGGCAGATAAGGACTGCATGAAACCTGACTGTGCTGTTATATTCTGCCTTTGGTGTCCTTTAGTGTAGCGTCACAGACGGGTCAGTAAACAGAAGAAGTTCAGTGACATCAGGTCAAAGGATTTCAAAACCCATTAACTGTTTTGCTCAATATACCATTCTGTACGCACACATTCTGTAGACTCCCGGAGATGTTTCAGTAAAAAATACAAATATCAACCACTAGGTTAAAATCCAACACTGTAAAACACAATACTGTAGTCAGCTTATCTTTTCTAGTTTACTTAATGTACACATATGAGTTTTGCTCATTTCTGGGTAATTGAACTTATTTATTTTTCTATTTTAAGACCACTGTAGAACTTAGAAACATGAATTACTTATAATATGAGCCATTCTGACTTAAAACGATGAGTTGAATGAACTGCTGGGAGTTCACTCAACTCATAAAATTAAGTTCATAAGAAACAAAACTAGCATATAAGCAGACGTCAGAGAGACTGTTGTTGTTTCTAGTTTGAGAAAAAAGACATGGTAGAAACTTGCTGTGTTACTTGAATGCATGTTAAAATATTTAATGGCCGTTTCTTTTCATACTAATCAAAGCAAATGTAACCATGACAAAGGTTAGTGTTGCATTCAGTCCATACATCCATAGACTTGTAATTTATCACACTGTAAGTGCAGCTAATACTGTAGTACTTATTGTTAAATGATGAAAAAATGTTAAAGGAAGTAAAGTCTGTCTGTACCATTGTCATTGTAAGTAGATGATTCAACTTAACATAAGTTGATTGAACTTGTTTATTCAGATTCAGTTAGTTTAGCTCAGCTAGTTTTACACTTTTAAAACTCATAAGATGACTTTGAAGTAATTAATCAACTAATATCATCAACAAAATTGGATTTATCTCACATTTTTAAGGCAGCAAGGGAACTTATGTTTCTAAGCTGAGTGGATTTAGGATGATTTACAGTGAAGGGATCCCCAAAGTAAACAGGATTCATTGTGGGGACCAAAAAATATAAGGGCAATCCATCCAGTCTTCAGATAGAACCAAAATGGTGCACCAATTGGCAACAATGCCATCAGATGAAAAGCTAATTAGGATGATAAGTAATTTATGTATGTAAACTGCATTTACTGGTAAACTAATGTGAGGAGAATCTTATTAAACAAACAAAAAAAATGAGATCAATCTTAAATTGTTGTCTTTGGTTGAGGTTTAATTGACGACATTGACATTATCTATCATTTTCCTGTGACTACAAAATGGTAACATACTGTATGTTCATTTTTTTATGTATACCAACAGCAAAAGTGCACTATATTATATAAGAGTTGGTATATAGTATGTATTAAATATGTACAAAATGAGTATGTAGGATGGAGGTTGGATGCAGCTTACAGCACCTAGCAGTCCAGTGCTGAGACACATATCTACCATCCCATAGTGTTTCCAATTACTACTTGAATATTTGTAATGGACCAACAGCAAACTCAAAAAAATGTATGATTATTTACCACAACACTTGATATGAGGACGAACCAGTTCTCACACTTGATGCTTTTCCTCCTATGTGACAAATTGACTTAACTCGTCAGTGAAAACAGAGATGGCATTGGGAGCTACAGGCACAACTCTTTACAAGGCTCCCTGCAGACAAACAGCCCAGTAATTGTCAGAATGCATGACAACGAGCAAAAATGATCCCATCAGCACAAAGAAAATTTAGGAAAGCATCCTTTTCCTGCTGCGTTGTTTACCCACCAGAAACTACAACCACTGGATTCACATGAAGAGCAACAATTGTGAGATGCCAATACCCATGCATGGGACAAAGTGTGGTATTGATCCGTGTTAGCAAAACTGCTGCAGGAAAAAAAAAGAGCTCAGTGTGGACGAAATCTGTGTGAATCGACATCCTAGTAATTGCACCACAACATGCCCTTTAACCACCTGAAGCTTAGTTAAGCAAACCCGGAGAATCTTAACCAATTTCCTCACAGGAAAATATCTACAGTCATTAAACCAACATCGCTTTTAGTCCGTGATCCCAAGAGGATATTAGTGAGGAAAAACTGAGACATGGTGAGATGATAAAGCATCAGTGGGATTTACAGGGTAAATATCTGAGCTATTTAACCTCATACTTTCAAATGTCAGCTACAGGCCGCTCTCTGGCGGGTTATCAGAAAGAAGATAAAACAGCTGATATGCACCACGTTCCTGTCATCAAAGGGCTTTTCAGTGTGATATAGTACGTCCTCTGGAGGTCCACAGCAGCTGAGAACAAGTAGCTGAGAATGAATGTATTTGACTGTCAAAAGAAAAATCAGTACAGTTTGTCTTGTGCTTCAGTCAGTTTGTTAGCCAGTTAGCACCTAGCCTACTGTGGTATCTCTAATTAAGTAGCTGTGAAACCCAACTTGAATTAAGCAAGAGTGTGTTTGTTGTTTATGAATTCAAATTTCTATCTGTAAGAGGATTAATTTGTTTTTTCTTTTTTAAAAAGGTCAACAGTCATTTTAGCGTTTCATTGAATGGAAACTTTAAAGGCAATTTACTATATGACATGAGTGTCTAAAAATTGTACTGACCCACAAATTAATAAGCTCGTAAATAAAGAGCAAACCTATAAGTTTATGTTATGAGTTTTTATTATTTCAACTGGCACATAATAGAAACCTGAGCTGATTAAAGCTATAGCACACAATTGGCAGACTTTTAGCAGTACACATGGCAGACTTTAAAACACAGGGATTGAATGTTTTGAAGTGAAATGCATGTTGGGAGCTGTAGTTTACTCCTCTCTTGAACCCAGGATATTATCATACTGATCCAAGCTTATAATATACAGTGACAAAGAGTTTATAAGAGGTTGTGAGCACAAACATTATATAAAAGATGGATGTAGCAAGAGTGGCATCACCCATTGTTTAGTGTACTCAGCTACCATTGTGAAGCCTCAAGTTTGGAAATTGAGCAATGCCATCTTGGTCTTTTGAAGTCTGAAATAACAATCGAGAGCAGGATCTGATTGAAGAATACGAGGACAATATGCACAGTGATACCCTGTCAATCATAAGTCAGACACACCTCAAACATACCCAGCTTCATCATCTATTTAACTCTAAATGTGGCCATAATTTACAAAATTAACAACATAATAAGTGGAAGGAGACTTGAAACTAGCGATTGAGACCATAAACTCATTAGGAAAAATTTTACTTAGGTGACAGGACAGGTGAGAATTTCTAGACCATCACATTTCTTTTTACAACCAGAGGAGTCGCCCCCCGCTGGCTGTTAAACAGAATGCAGGTTTAAGCCACTTCCACATTATCGCTACTAAGCTGTAGTACATGATGACTAAAGCCACCTGAAATAAAATGGCCAATAATAGACTTACACCCCCCCAGCCTATATCTTATGAGTCAGACTACTTCCGCATTGGAAAACCCATCTTTCGATAATACATTACTGGTTGAACTGGGTACAAAACAGCTCTTTAGGGTTAAATTATCAAAAAATACAATGATTATTGTACATCTACTGACTTCTACAACTACTGGTGACCTGTTTGTGTCTTTATTGTAGGCTATTACTATTAATCTGCATTCAAGCCACAATACTACTGTATGCATGTGATTTTCTGAAAACAAGTACCCTGCCATCTTTACTATTTTGAAGGTCAAAAGACTGATGATAACTCCAGCTGGGACATTTCCTATCCAGCTGCATAAAAAAGATATACATCCTTGCTTGTTTCGCACATTATGATGGCATAATTTTGTACAATATAAAATGTTGTACAAACTAAGTGAGGAGACATGCCATTTACAACCATTAGCTTTATTTACATTAAGAAGATTTAACATTTTGTCATCTACATGGTTTGGAGAGGATGTGATGATTTTGGAGATATGTAAACCTTAAAAAAAATGTTTTCAGAGATTGCTGGACATTTATCTTTGCTCGTCTGAGTGTGACTGATTACTGGAGCACCTTGATGGATACCCTTCACACCTCATTCATCCAATCCAAGATACTGTTGGATTGTTAGTGTGACCAGAGGGCAGCCAAAACATAAGAAGACGAACATGTTTGGCTTTTTCTCACTCATCAGTTCCTCATCTGTCAATAAAGAACAGCAGGAAACCCCTCCTGTCCCTTTAGAGCGCATATTCAGAATGAGATTAGCATTTTTCTTACTTTGCTGTAGGTGAAAAACCCCTCTTTCCCTCTCAATTTCTCACACACAGACTTGTGTGTCTGTTTTCAATCATAGTTGGGCTGGAATCCAGTGTGTGTGTTTGAGTGTGTTTGTGTGTGTAGAGGAGGGAGATGTAAGTGTGTGTGTGTGTGTGTGTGTGTGT
>OMNN01054345.1:8470-40474 GCA_900302755.1 Chromis chromis
TTGTTTAAAAAAAAAAAAAAAAAAAAAAGCTCACGAGAGTCAGAACGCTGGAGAGGAGTTCATAAATTGAATTTTAAATTTAGCAGTTGAATTACTATTGTCTCCCATGCCTCCTCTCCCTCGTCCTCCATTGAATGGCATGCCCAGATGAACAAAAGTGAAAAACACATTTGAAGAAAATAAAAAACAATTTCTGCGTATTCCCTCTAGTTTTTTATCTGCTGTCCCTCCTGGCACAAACACGATTCACTTCGTGTCATATTCATAATTTTTTTCCTAAGTACAGTCATTTCTCTGAGGGGAGGGAGAGAGAGAAAAAAAAATAACGTTTCAATTTGTCAGGAATTGTTGTCGTTTTTGTGTGCCTGGTGGTGTGAGGGAAATGGTGGGCATATCTCTAGGAAAAGGCTGCAGTGGGCTGAAATCTCATTTAGTGGAACTTGTCATGAGAGCAGATTTGAGGTTCCGTTTGGGGAGAATGCTCCATTTTTTGTGTGCCTCTGTAGACAGGTGTGGATGATGGCATGTGTGGAAGATATACCAGTGTATCAGATGTAATTTGATTATGGCGGTTTATTCAAGAATTCCCCATAAGTGTATGAGGAAGCAGGAGAGAGATGAAAGAGATGCAGCGAGAGCAGAAAGAGCCACTAGCAGAGTCTTCTGCTAAAATGTGTGTTTAATCGAGTGTCCACTCCTCCACTCCCAAAACTCTGAGGTTGTTTTCTGTGTTCAGTACCTTCCTAAGTGCAGCATTTAATGTTTTTTCGCAAGCATGTGTGTGCACTTGGCAGCCGTGTGAGGGGATTTACTTGTGTTGCACTCAGCATTTTTGGCAAACGGAGGACCTCTTGAGATGGATTGGTGAACTGGATGGAGTTGGGGAGGGGTTGTGTGTCCCATATCACGAGTGGCACAGTGCCCTGGATTTTCAGAAACTCGAGAGCGTCGCCTTTTTACTGCAAATATTGCTTAGTGGACCTATGTGTGTGTGTGTGTGTGTGTGTGTGTGTGTGTGTGTGTGTGTGTGTATCTGGCTTGCAGTGTGTCGTGGGTGTACAAACATTTGAGCAGGTCATGTGCTGCCCTCCACTCCAGCGCAAAAACACCATTATGGCTACATTAGAAACATATGACCAGCATCAATGAGAGCACATCGGAAATATTGAAAACAAATCTCCGCTTTTGATGCTTAGTTGGTTTGACTGTGTATATTGCACAGTTGAGATGCACTTAAGGTCTAACTCTATTTCAGTTGCACTCTGAATCAAGTTATTAGCTCGCTCCTGTTGCTGTTCAGTCATGCTCTTCATTGTCTTACTTGAGCAAAGAGAAACAAAGGCAGATTTTCTCTCTGAAAAAGATGCAGTCTGGGGCAGATTTAGCTTCTTGAACTTGAAGTTCATCCGTCATTTTTTCAAAAATACAAATAATTTTTCTATCAGAGACATTTTTAAACCAGTTTGACTGACAATTGGCTGGCAGTCATTTTGATTTGATTAAATTTCAGAGTTGAGCCACGAGAGTATAGGTCATTATTCACTTATTAGTTGTTTCGCACATGAAGGAGGACAAAGTGAAAATCGGTGAGTGGCAACAATTCATAAGCAGGCTTACAACTGTGTATTAACTCACACATACCTTCAGCGCAGAGTTAGTTTGAACAGTAAGGCAGAGGTCTGTGCATCAAGCACTTAATTTCCTGCACCGATTTGGATTTTTATGCACCAATTTCTGCCTTTCATGCTGTAAATGTCTTTATTTACGTACGGGAAAACACAAGGTGACAATTGGAAATGTAATTATTTAGTATTTTTCTCCTGTAGACCAACCTTTCTCATTTAATATCATCCCTGCTGAGTCAACACACATATAGACATGATTTACTCCTTTGTGCCTTTTGTTTGTAACCTGTTTAAATGTGCATGTGGCACCTTGTTATGTCAATGACAGATTAATCTATTTGAATTAATTTGCTGGACTTGGGTGCTTCAGCAAGATTTCTGCTTAATTTCAAAACTTTCTGCACATTCAAATTATATTATACACTGAAGAAAGAAAGAAGACCCACTCCACTGGAGGCATTGTTGCATCCAGTGGAGTGGGTCTTCTTTCGATAACTCTTAATATCGAGTTGGACGAATCCCCTGAAATCTATGCCTATGACACACACAAATGTCCTTTTTTTTTTTGTAATCTTTCTCAGGATTACGCACTTGAAATCCCGGCGATGCGACCCTTTGTAGAATAACCCCCTTCTCCTCACACATGCTCACATACACTTCCAAGCTGTGAAATAACTCAAGAGCACTCATCCCTCACTCTCCAGCTTTCTTCCTCCATCTCTCTCACTGCCCAAACACTCATTTTTTTGTCTCTCTCTCTTTCTCTCTCTCTCTCTCCCCCCACACCCGTGAAACAGTCCAAACTACTCCACGCACATGCCTCAGTAGACGAAACCACTTTAAAGTTCGAGCGCCGTAACTGTCTGCACGTAACCTGCTGAATAAAGTGCTCCCATCCCCTGACATGTCTTCTTGATATTAGCCTGGCAATATGAGGCAGCGGCAATTTCTCCTCCACACTAGACGAGGTGATATTGAGTTGGGGAGAAGGGAGGGAACTGAGGAGGGAGTTGGTGCTGGGGGTGGTGGTGATGGAGGAGTACGAGGGGGGCAGTTAGTTGGAGATGAGAGAGGAGAAGGGAAAGTGTGTGTGTGTATGTGTGTGTGTAAGAAACAGTAGGAACAAAATGTCATAAATCACTCATGATCCTACACGGCGGAGACAAAAGGGAGAAAGCATGAGAGGAGAGAGGGAAGATAGAAGAACTCCACATTATCTGCCCGGCAGACAGACAAACACGCCGCTACGGGTGACGGATTAGCATTAGCCTGACGCACTGTACCGGAATTTTCCAATGGCTCACTGAGACCCCAAACAACCCTTAAAATGGCTCTGAAATACTTACAATGGAATAAATTGCCCTTGACACATTCTCTTTCTTCCCTTTGATTTTTTTCCTGTTCATATAGGAAGCCAGTTCCCAAGATGTGGCTTTCGGGGGAGCAGGTACTTTTGACAGCTTGGCTGCCCCCTGAATTCCCTCATGGGATTCAAACCCGCGAGCTTAAAATGCCTCGTCACAATTGTAATGCAAAGTCTGGATCCCTGCCACACTCTCAACCTTCACCCCCTTTTTAAATTTTTTTTTTTATAAGAGCATAATCTTAAATGTACTAACTATTTCCATAATAGAATAGGGATCGCGACTCCTGCCAGGGAGAAAAGGGAGCGCTGCACGGTGATTATTGGCACCGCTGGGCTGTGGTTGTGGGAACAAGGCCACGGGGGTTTTTATTGCCATTGCTTCCCATCGCTTTAAACAACATTTACAACACTTTTAAACCCCTTTCAGACATTAAAACAAAGATACAGGCTTTAGGTTTTAATTAAATCATTTTACTTTGGCCCTCCTCCAGCAAAGTTTGCTCTCGATAGCGACGCAGTAAACATCTTTGCTTACTTAATTCCATTTGTTGTTCATTTATGATGTGCAGACATTAATTTAAAGCTTCCACTCGTTGTGCAATTACAGAATAAATCAGTGGTGACTGTGGTTTGGAGTGTGTGCACTAAGTGGACTTCAGTTAGGGGTTCCAACTTGGCAGATGGCGCATGAATTCATTCGAATGCCTCTCAGCCAAGCACAATGCGCCATCATGAATGAATGTGAAATATTAGCGAATAGGAGAGAAATGCTGAAGATGCATCCTTCTTTTTTCCCACCTCCACAGGTGTCCTCCATGGACTTCATGGCGATGAAGCGCTCGCAGCTGTACGGCATGGCCAGCAACCCCTACTCCACCCCGCAGCAGCCAGGCAGCGGACCTTACCCCCCCAGCCAGCCATACACGTCGCCTCCTCCGCATCGGTATCCAATGAGCATGCAGGGGAGGGGCCAAATGGGAATGGGCGGGATGCAGTATCCCCAACAGCAGGTACGTCAACATACCACATAACCACCCCCCCCCCCAAAAAAAAAAAAAAACGCTGTGCCTCGTGAATGAGTCAGCCCCCTCTGCTGTGCCGTTCCAGATATTATAGCTGGTATTCTGAGCGATATTGCGTTGGGACATTTGCTTCTCGTCATGAACATTCTCCAGCGATTTTTTTTTTTCCCCTGAGGGCTTGGCATGTTCAATTTGAGACGCAGCCTAAAATACCAGGCAGCACATCTCACACCCTGGCATGTGGTGGTGTCACTCCTGTTCATCACTCAGTTCCCGTCAGACTCCCACTGGAGCGAGATGGGTTTGATGCTGCGTGTGTGTGTGTGTGTGGTATGCCTGGAATGTGTGTAAGCATGTTGATTCTTTATGCTTGTTTGATGGTGCTTTTATGCACTTGATTATAGATTTCTATATACTTCTATGTGTGTGTGCTTGTTTGATTTCTGCCTGCGTGGAATGCTCTCTGTGTAGTAAACATAGACGCAGCACAGTCGGCCCACGTCACAGTCTCTGTGTGCAGCACAATAGGTCTGTGTTGGAGACAATAGTGCTTCTGTCTGCTTTATTGAGTCTTAAGTAAATCCCATTTGGACTGGAAGGGTTTGTGTGAGTGTGTGTGAGGGGAGCGTTGGAGAGAAAGTATGCATGTGTATTAATCTGTGTCTGCATTATGTTTGTGTTTGTGTGGATGATACATGTGTCCCACATTTCTGGCAGAAAGTGAACTTCTTATGTGTGTGTGTGTGTGTGGATGACAATTTAGTTTCATCAGTGCAGTTTGTTGTGAAACAGCAGTACAGAGCGCCACGGTGAGAGAGGAGAGGAGAGGCGGGAGCACAGTGTTCCCTACTGTCGCTGGCTGCTATATTTAGTCAGCCTGGTCTGGACTTGGAACACCTCTCACTGGGGCAAGTCAGCTTCCACACATAGCAAAGACCACAAAAAGAGACAGAGAGAGAGAGAAGGAGAGGAACGCATATGGACTGACAGACAGACTTCCTGTGTTGTCTAAAAATATTGTACAAATGTGTGCACATGTAGCAGCAAAAGATACTTAGACACACAACGTTCTTTCACATTGTGCAGTGAAAATGCACATTTTTTCTAAAGAAAACACGGTGCAGATGGAGAAGACGTTAACAAATGTGCACACTGAGAATTCAGTTTATTCATTATGGCAGACTCAGATTGCGAGGGTATATTGGAGCTTTCTAAAGTCTGACAAAATAAAGTATCTCAGTTGGGTTTACAGACAAATTACAGATAAACCAGTTCTTTTGGAGCTCAACCCTCTGAACCCCAAAACACGCTGGCAGGTTGAAAGGCATGTTATCTTGAAAGAATTGCCAAAATAACACCATTTATCAGAGCCAGAAACTGTAAAAACAGAATAAATTGTCGGATTTTCAACTTTCTGATGGTCATTGAACTAATCACGTGTGACGTGCTGTTCAGTTGGAGAAAATAAACCAAATCCAAGCTTAAAATTGTGATACTTCAAAATAATTTTATTCTACACGTTTGAAAATACACCCAAAATAAACTGTGCTCTCAAACCAGATTTTGTAAAAGCAAATAAATTCTGTACTCCTCTGTGAAACTGTGAAGCCATGAGTGACTCAGCTGCAACTGACAGTCACGTGACAAAAATTCAGGAACTTTTCAGCTGAACTGCAGGCTGTGTTTACATATATTATTGAAACAAATTGAAAATGTACGCAGGAAAATATCAATAGTATGTATAGTTATATATATATATTTTTTTTTTTTTCAATTTTTGTATAATAAATAAAGAAATTCAACTTTCGTTTTTTCAATTTTACACTGCACAAAAGACGTTTTTGAATTTTGTGTACTTATTATTATTACTATTATTATTATTATTATTATTATTATTATTATTATTATTATTATTATTACTTATATTGCAGTAAAAATGAGCCCACAGTCAGTATGTGACACTGAGCAAATGTGACAGGAGCAAGAAATGCCCAGAAACTTCTTGAGGTTCATAGGATTGATCTGTACTATGCCCTAAATTGGCCCTATGTTGCATCAGTTTTCATGATTTCTAAAAACTGTGTCTTTTGAAGGTCCTTGTGTGCTGTAGTAAGACAAATACTGTGTTCTGTACTCCTCACGGGGAGACCTCATCTCTGACTTCATTACTGCAGGTCTAAGCCTCCTCTGACGCATTTTGATGATGTCAACACACTCCCAAAATGAGCCTTACTGAGCTCAGTCGGAGGTTCTGCAGTATGAAATACACACAACTGGGAGCGAGTGGGGGTGTTTATGTGAGGACACGCTGTGCATGGAGAGTAATGCCAGTGCATAATGACGTACAGTCAGTCACACACACAAAAATACATCCCTGGTACTGTTTTGTGATGAAATCCTCTGGCGTATTACATAGGGGAGGCTGTGGTTGGGGTAGCAATCACTGCCTAGCGTTATGGAATGTAATTAGTTCAAATAGAATTAGTTGTTCACTCTGGCTATAGCCATGGGAACTGCGCTTCTAAAGTTTCTAATTATCTGGCTGTGGCTTTAAAAGCAGCACCACCGCATTGCCTATCTGCAGCCGGTGAAATCTAGCTCACAGTAATGAGTTCGGAGGAGGAGGTTTAATTCCACGCTCTCAGATGAGCGTAATGAGCCTCACCTACAGAAAAGCGGTCAGGGGTCTAATCAGGGAGGAGCGGGGAGGGCTAAAAAATGAATGCTCCAGATGTGTACTGCAAAATATACAGCGTATCAGTTCTTAAAGTGACTGTTAATTACATATCAAAAGATGCACCGAATGCAGTTACGGTGGACATGATTGCAGCTGTGTCTGAAGAAGGAGAGATCCGTCACCCCACCCTCTTTCTTAACCCCAGATGTTGCAAAACTATCCCAGTATCAGCTGCACAGAACAATCCTGACTGCAGCTGCATCGACAAGGGGGATTGTGGGTGATGTAAGACGCGGCACACACAATCCCCATAATGCATCGCACTTCAGGGCTGAGACCTCCGCTTGTCACAGCCAAACATGCTGGGAGGTTGCCAGGCAACGTGACGTCAACAAAGATATGTGTGTACATCCACCTCTGTGATTTCCCCAGGAATGAGCGACTGTATATATGTGTGTGTGTGTGTCTATATATGAGTGTGTGCGAGTGTGTAGGGGTTTCAACAGTGGAATAAAAGGTCTCCTTTCATTACTATGATTAAATCCCACTAAAATTAAGCTTCAGTCATTTTAAATGAGAACTCCAGTATATTTCATTCACTGAAATTATTGGATGTGTGCAGGGGCTCACCTCTGTCCTTCACATAAGTCTCACATATTTGACTGTAGTGTCAAAACTGACACACTTACAATCATGTGATTGCACCTGATTAGAGCAGCACTCCAATTATTTCATGTATTTAATTTCGGGAGTGAAGAGTAAGATCACCCAAATTAGAGAAACACTTATTTTGTCACTTACACATAGTCACATTGAGCATCATATGATTGTCTTTTTTTTAGTTTTTGCTCAGGATTTCAAATATCTGACATTTCTGGTGCAACCACAGCACAGCAATGGTAACTGGAATTTCTGGCTCTGGTGCTCACATTATTGAGATACAGGATATGCCCTGTTCAAATCTAGCCAGGTAACTCTCATTTATCATTTCATTTATGTCATCTCTACTCTACTCTACTCCTGTCTATTAAAAGCATACGATTCCCCCAAATTATAGAAAAATACAATAAAAATACACAATTTGTATTTGAACTACTTTTTACTGAAAAACAGTCCCGATGAAAATTGATGCCAACAAAGTCCATTAATTACCCAGAGTGAGAGGAAATATCCAAGATGTCATATATCTCAAAACCTGGATGAATAAAACCAAATGTGTGCATGGTTAGATTCCACTAGTGGTAAGTGAGAAAATATGTTTTTTCTCTATTATTATTATTACTACTAGTAGTAGTAGTAGTAATTTGAATGGGCAAGACTGTAACATTGTATTATGCAGTAAATATTACACAATAAATATTATATAATATTACTTGGTGTATACCCATAGATCATGTCGACACAGCTAATTTCTTCTTATTTATTTGTTTGCACCTTAAAATATACAGATGCAATATAAAAGATGCACTATCTGCACAGTGACATAAACACACTTACACCTACACGCTGCCTAGACACATACACATAGAAAAAAGCTTGTGCAGGAGAGGTGAGAAGCTGAGAGCGGCTTACAAAGACTTCTCTCATAATTCTTATAAACACATTGACTGAACTATTATCTCAATCTGGATGTTCACAGTGAAAAGGCTCTTGGTGTTCATGTAAATGTACTCACTGTGTGTATCACCCAGAGGCTGTGGCTGACCCTCGAATCCAGGTTGAGTCACTGTTTCTGGGGGACCTTGTTTACCTGTTCAGCTACCTCAGTCTCTCCTAGACATGCCTGCACAGACAGTATATATATATATATATATACACCTGCATTCACTCATACACACTGACACATTCTGAACACTGCAATTCGCTGCTAATTAAGCACTCCGCTCATGGCCTCTTTTACTTAATCCAGCTATAGGAGGCAAGCGCAGACGCCAGCCTCACTGTTGATCTCAGACAGGAAAAAAAAACCCTCCTCTCCTACCCTACCAGCCTCCAGCAAATAAGCCCAGAACTTGCATTAGGTGTAGTTAGCGTCATGCTGCGTCTGCATGCATGTTTGTGAGAGACAGTTTGAGTGTGTCAGAGAGACTGAGAGACGGAGTGTGCATGTGGAGGAGAGTGTGCATGTGTGGAGTGATGGGAGCCAGAACAAATATATCAGGAGAAGTAGGGGAGAAAAAAAGAAGAAGAAGAGGAGGAAGTAGGAAAAGAAGGCGGGTGTCTTTAGGGATGACAGGCCACACGAGAAAAGCGTCTGTTTGGGAAGTGGAATGAAGTTGGGGGGAAAAAAGAAAAAAAGAAAAAACAGTGCCGCCAATTCTGAGCGTAATTTCCTGTGATGTCAAAGTTGGCAGATGGAGAGGAAAAGGAATTTGAAGGAAACATTAGTGTTTGATGTGAAAAGAGGGGAGGGGTGATGGAGCAGGAGAAAGAGCAGAAGAAAAAAAAGATATCCTGGGAAATGAAAGAGAGAGAGAGAAGGAGAAGAAAGGAGGAGTGTGTATGTATGTGTGTGTGTGTGTGGATGGGGGGTGAATGTGTCAACGAGTCAGGCAGAAACCATTACCAGTGTTGGCTGTTTGTTCCTTACACACTGTGAGCCAACTTAATAGAAGCCAAGCATTTAAAGTCAAGTGGAAATGTGGCTGACCCGCCACCTGTTCGGCGCACACAAACCACAACAATCCCTCCACAAAACCCTCCGTCCTTCATGGCTTTGTATTGCTTTTATCAAGCCCGCACTTTCTTTTCAAAGATTATTTTTCTGGCGCCACCTTCATTCGGTAATCACAGGGGAAAGGCGCTGAAAAATAATGCATCTGTATTCTTTAAAAAGCATGTCTGTATTCCTTTCAGCTGGGCAACAGCTGTGTACATTCCGAAACAATAAGAAACATTCAGAGATGCCTCCTCTCTGTTTTCATCCTCTTCATGTGTCACATTTATGCAACACAACATGCTTTGCAGTGGTTTTTCAAAACAGCTGAAACCGCGGAGCTAAAAACAGTGTGAAGCAATTGTTAAGTCTGCATTCTGTTCAGTTCTATAAATAGCTGTAGACGTTTATTAAAGCTTTTATTTAACTTAAATGGTTCAGCAGCAACAGTAATTAAATGCCTTTTTCTCATATAGCAATAGAAAATACTTAGGGTTGCCGCGGACCAAAGATGTTCCTCGTCGACTGGTAGTCATTAATCAGACCATTAGTCGACTAGTTGTTGCAGAGAATGTTATCATTGTTAACACTGTGCTACATTACAGAGAAATGCAAAACTGCAGCTAATAATGACCTTTTAAAATATAAATAATACAAGCACACGCACAAAGCGAGCCGCAGCAGAATGAAGAAAAGAAAGTGCTGAGAGTGCTGTCTTGGATCGAGAACTATGAAGTTGGTAGTTCAAAAGTAAAGAAAATACAAAATTGGGTGCTCTACAAGGAGAGAGCAGTAGTCAGTAAAGATGAAAAAATGATGAATATCTTGCTTTTTACTAATGGAAGTCCTTAGTATTGGTCAGCAGTCCAAAGAGTATCTGATCTATCTATAAATCCTTTATTATACAGGATCTATCCTTTATATCGTATACTGTATTCCTTTATTAATACATGGATAAACCAGTGTGTTTCCACTCTGAGAGTCTTCATCAGGGTGTTCTAGGTAGGTAGGTAGGTTAATGACTCTGAATGTGTTGGAAAATCCCACAAGGAGGCTGAACATCTTGTTAATAAGCCTAATCATATGGTGCGCCAACAAGGCGCAGCCGGGGAGCACCTCGTCCTCAGTAAGTTATCACAGAAACTATGGGACCCTTAAAGCTGCAGTCTGTCGCTGGCTCACACTGTCAAAAAAGAAACTTTGCCACTACATCAGTGGTCTGGTGGACCATCATAAACATCCATAAAGTTTTTACCAGCTCTGTCTGCCCTCTCAGGTTGTGCATGGGAGCACGTTGCCTGTGTGCTCTGAGACTGTCACCTTCTTGCAGTTGTATTTTACCCCCTGAAATGATCCCATACTTTGAATTTCCTGCCCAACATGTAATTACTACCCAGTAACCACAGGGACCAGCCATGTAAAGGATCACGTCTGTCTGTGTCCGACTGAGTGACTTAGTGTTTTCATTGTCTGTGTTGTTTTTTTTGTCTTTTTTCCAACCAACCAATAAAAACTTGGTCAACAAGGACCACCCACATCAATTAACGTTTAGTCGACTATTAAGGAGCAGCCCTTCTGCATGCATGTTCACATGTTGTAGTAAGGCACAGGTCTAACTACTAAAATGAAAGATGGCTGTTTCAGTTTCAGGATCACAGTATTGTCACACTGAAATGATGTACTGGAATACTGGAGAAATCCTTGTGTCGGTAATAATGCATGTGTGTTTCCTACCATAGCAGGTCAAAATGTCTGCTGTGACAAAGGTCTATCACTGAGATAAACCTCTAATAGAATATTGTAAATGATCTATTAGGCGAAAAAGAATTGTTAGCCTAATGCATTCATAGTTACACGTCCCTCTGTTTTAGTCTTTTTGATTGTTAGCATCTTAAAATGCAGGAATAACTAAAGAATGTTAGCTCTCAGGTCCTGGCGGGCCCCTTAATTAGCCCTTTATTAAAAGCAGATATGCTGAAAGGTCAGTCCGTTTAACCTAAATACACACAGACAGCACAAGCATCAATTGTGTTGCAAATATTCTCTATTTTCTCCACAGGTGCCTCATTAGAGTGATGGAGATCTGGGCCAATGTGAAGTGAGGGCATAACCATCATTATAATCGTTGGATAAGGGGTTTCCATTTAAACACCGTGTTGTCTCCTAATAGTGTGCTTTACTTCTGTTTCTCCTTTCAATATGCTGACAACAGGAATAAAGACAGAGCAGAGGGTGCAAGGACAGAGGGGAAGAGAGCGATTGAGGAGGGTCTACTGTAGCATTCATGAACAAGAGCAGTGGTACAATTCAACCAATTTTTGGACTTTGACTCTGTCTTTCGTTTTACTATTAAGTTACACCGTATGAACCTGCTTTTTAACTATAAGTTGCTGCTCATGATCCACAGAATGGAAACACAAGTGTCTTTTTGAAATGGCATCGTAGAAAAAGCACAGGTTTTACTGCTAACAGTGATAAAGCTTATTTGTTCTTTGTATATGTGTGATGTTCTTGTTGTGACAAAATGTTTTAGTAAGTAACACTTTAGTAAGTTTGTGGTGTTTTCAGATAGTGAAAAGATGTTAGGTTCCACCTTTGTTGCAAACATTGATCTAAACTAGACTTTACATTTAAATTTAACCAATGAGAACACACAAAATGCTCAACATTAACACTAAATTAGTGAATATGCCTTTCATTAACAGAAAGGCCAGATTTTAGGTTTCCATGAGAACAAAAAGCTGTAAAAATCCTTGTCCTGTCCAAACATCATCTTGTGTGCTATCGACTTTAAGGAGTTAGATGGGTAATTTACAACATCGATTGAGCCTGGGCAGGGGGGTTCCTCACCAATGAGGAGAGTGAGGGCCACTTGGAAGCACTTAGGGGCCCCGGGTGCCGGGGTTGTCTCTGGGGTTAATGCAGCCAGCGCTGCTGCCTCTGACGGATGGTTGGGAAGCCCCAATAAATCAGCCCCTCTGCCAGGAAAGATGGAGGGAGAGGAGGGGTGGGGATACAAAGGGGACCACTCCAACCTCATCACGCCCCTCCCTTCCTGAAAGGCTCTTGAAACACCGCTGGCTTTGCTGTTCAAAGTACACATCTCGACCACGCTGATGCACAATTTCTTTCTTCTGCCTCCTCCACAACTCCAGACCTGCACTCCATTCCAACCCATGGGACCCTGAGCATTTTCACCTCACAATTAAAAAAGACATTAGGAAAGAGGGAGAAGGGAAGGAAGGGGTGGGGAAGAGGGGTTGGAGGGGTAAAAAAGAGAAGAGAGAGCAGGATTGAAAGAAAGGAGGACAATGATATGGAAAGGCTGATTAATTAAAGGTTCCTCTCTGGCTACAGAATAGATGAAGTTTCAGGATCAATTAATTAGCAAGCTAGCCTACGCACGTCAATGGCTCTAATAGCCTGCTCTCATTTGTAACTTTTATTACCCCTCTGCTGTGGAGTGGCTCTCAGCCAATCAAATGCCACGAGGAGCCCATGCTATGTGGCCATTAACTGGAAAAGGGGGGAGAAAACCCCTCCCCATTCTCAGACCAGTTGAAGTGATGCTATCAATTACATCAATGTAAAGTGTACCATATAACAACAAAAGGTAATGTATGTATATATGACCCTCTGAATGTGAGCCATTAGTTCTATTACAGAGCCAGCTGTCACTTGTTTCTTGCTGTTGCATTAGTTGTGTGAGCTGCAAACTCCATCATTCCTCCTCCAGGAAGGTGAAGTAATGTTGGGATTTAATATAATTTAGCGTCAAATGCAGACAGGCGCTGTAGAACGTCACAAACGGCGTGTTTTTTGAAAGATCCACGCTCAGCGCTCCATGTCTGCGCTCTATATGCGCCTATTGATAAGATAAAAGAGCGGGGAGATGAAAGTGGAGCGAAACGGAGGGAGCGAGGAAGAGAGGGGAAAAGAAAGGGATGCTTTACGTCTTTGCCGAGTTACAAGGGGATTAGTGGCTGCTCTAATTGGCTCACCGAGAATTCATCTCAGTTTTCATCCAGATTAGAGATAGATTCTTGCGCGGGTCAAGTCTGCTCTGGCATCTCAGTTTCTTCATTTGTACCATCGAACAGAGAAGTGAGGAAATGTGACATACCGTCAACATTTGAAAGCGGATCTGAAAAGGCATAGATTGGCATGATCAAGGAGTTACCTAGATTCTGCTGCTGAGGATCGCGCACATCCATCCAGCTGGTGTTAGACTGGTAGGAGGAAAGAAGAGAAAGAATATGGCCTATTTATATAAAAGTCGAAGAACGTTGACTAACTAAATATAAGGTGACCCAAATGTTAAGATGACCCCTTCGCCTTTAACAACAACTGAGCTATTTACAGGAAAATAAATAGAAAGTCTTATTAAATAATACTTTAAACATTATTATTCCATCCCAGGAGAATCATCATTAACTGGTGGATTCAGTATCAAATCACTTCAGCAAGATGATGAGTTAGTGAGGGCACGATTCCGATTTTTTTTTGTCGCCGTCTGAAGTGCTGATCCCTGCAAAAGTGTCTCGGAGAGCATCTGCCTACTTGCCCTTCACCTTTTGACCCTGTCATCATCACATCCCCAACACCTGATTCATCTGTTACACACAGAAGGAGCTCGACAATCCATCGTGTCACTGTCATTTAACAAGGCGGCGCCTCTACATGTCAGTATCGGAGAAAGACAGCCTCGCAGCGGGGGATGTAAAATACGAGTATAATCTCCTGAGCTCATGGTGACCGCTAATGGTGAAAAAGCGTATTTCAACTAGGAGCCAGCCCCTCCCCTCCACCCCTCCCTCTCCCTGCTCAGATGTAATTGACATGACTCCTACACAAGTTCAAGCCTGTCATCACAGCGAGCGGTGAAAAATGAGCCGAGCCGCCGCGCGCCGAAATGATTGATCTGAAAGACGTTTTAGGGCTATTTTGTGCTCAGTTGTGATGTTTACATGTGTCACGAGTCTTCTAATTTAATGATGATTATTTTCTATCTGTCAAGAGCGAATATAGTTCAAGTCAGACTCGGTCTTCGCTGCGTCTTCCTGCTCTAAATTTCCAGGATAAACATTGAGAAATTCTGTGTTAAGACATTCCAGGTGATCGACGATCTCTTTACCATTTTCTCACACATGCTTTGGGAAAACTGCCTGCAACTTCTTTCCTATCAACAGCTGCACTCTTTTCACTTCACCCCCCCCTCCAAGCTCTCTTATTCAGATCCATTTTTGACCCCCCCCCCCAAATGAATCACATTAGCTTTTTTCTCGCTGCCTCTTTCTCAATTTCCCCTCTCTCTTCTGTCTTTCTTGGCCTCAGATTGGGGTCAGGAGTTTAGTAGGGGAAAAACATTTGGAGCCGGTGGCACAGGGCCCAGAGCCTCTCACACAAAAAAAAAAAAAAAAAAAAAATTGCTGTTCACACAGACATTACAGAGAGCATTAACCTGCCCTGCTCTGCCTCTCCAAATGTCTCCATTACGGCTCTGCCTGGAACAACAGAGCCACTGCTAGTCACAGTCAGCCAGCAATAAAACGCCTGCAACGAGCGGCCCCTTTGTTTTTTTTTCTCTCCATCAATTGATGTTAGCAGCAACAGAGAATTAGAGAGAGAGAAAAATAAAGAAAGACAGACAGAGGCCAGAGAGCAACGTTTGGCTGTCTTCAGAAAGGGATCCAAGATGAAAATATATAAAAAGAAGAAAAAAAACACGGCTGTGTGCCTATCAGTCGATGGCTACACTATCTGCTCGCTTTTACCCGCCGTCAGTGCGATTTGATGTTATCAACAGGTCAATAAGTCACAATCGTTGAATAGACAGGCTTGTGTTTTCATTTGGGAATAAAAAACCTGTGGTATATGAAGTGCACCAGAAAAAAAAATCACAGCAAATTCATGTGCAACCCAGTTTGTTTTCTCATCACCTCAATGTGTGTTTCTATGTTTTTAAATGTAGTTTTTTGGCTTGATGCGTCCCTGGACGATTTGGAGACTCGTCCTGTCCCTCACTCTTTCTCTCACTCCTCCGAGGGCAGCTCATTCCGTAGGTGTCAAGGGCCTCTCCATGTGTGAGGAGGGGGAGGAGTGAGAGGAAAGAGAGATCACAGAGAGGTATAGAGAGACGTAGCGCGCCGTCACCTTGGGGGGAGAGATACGGGAGCGATGACGAGGACGGTGATGCATCCCCTCTTCTCTTCCTTATGTTTAATCATGAGCCTGTTGATGCTGATCCTTCCATCCGAGGCGTCGCATTTCATTAAAGGACTCACCTTCGTCTGCGGCTCACCAGTGCATGTGGTATTGGCTACGAGCGGCTGATCTTATCAGCAACACAAAGCTGAAGAAGCTGCTTGATTTGTTTTGGTCCAGAGTGTGATGATAACCTCTTGTCGGCTCAGCTTTGATGTGAAAGAACCAGTGTGTTTCTTTAGATGTTAACTTTCTATGTTACAGAAAAGGGAAAGTAGATGTTCATATTACCAGTGACAGACTCCAGCAGCATGAACACCATGTGTTATTACACTGTTATTGTCATTAATGCATTTGTGTTGCTGCTAAGGGGATTTTGTGTTTATAGCAACGATCCCATGGTTAAAATATACTGATGTCTTGAAAATTGAAGCAAAAGAAAAAGTCGAATTTACACAAAATGTCAGAACTCATTTTAATAGAGGCCAAGATTTTGGTCATGGATCATCATCATCATCTGGCGTCACGAAATAAAAGCATCTTTAACTGGAGAAACAGGCTGCAGCAACCAATCACAAGGGAAGCCAAATCTCAAACATTTGTAACAATTACCACGCCAAAAACAACTTTAAGATAAGACAAACGATGCATGTCAAGATCCAGAGAATAAAAAGTAGAAAAACCTTCTCAAAAAATGCTGGATTTTCTGCAGGAATCCTTTTATACTTTTTATGACTCATAGAGTAGTTATAGAAAAATTGTTTTGGTGTAGTCTGATCACCACACATCATTCAGTTAATTCAGTGAGTTTAAAATATTTCATCAGGAGCAGCATATAAGAAAATATGTCAACGATAGAATACAATCTAAAAAAAAAAGAGTCATCCTTCAAATTAAATTCTATCTATATTCATTTTTTTGTAACACTAAATTACACAGACACATCTCATTGGTTTTGAGCTACTTTGTAAGTATCTGAGCTATTTCAAGAAGTTTTTCTTCCTTTTTTTTTCCAGACAGAATTTTCAGGGCTTTCGCAGGTGAGACAGTGAGAGAAGAGCAAACGACGCAGGTCAGCTGAAAAATGTTACAGCTGGATAATTTAAATGCTTCCACCACTTATGGCAAATAAGCTTTAGAAAAATAGATGAGCCAACTGCCACAGTTGTCAGAGTTATTTTGATACCGGTACACTTTTTCATTCTTTGACTGACAGATCTGTCAACACTGCCATTTCTCTCCTACCGTTTCCCTGCTGTGCTGCCTCGCTGAAATTTCCTTTGATTATCCGCCGTTAAGTTAGCTTTTTGGATTCGCCGAGCTGCTGGAGAACGTAAATATGAAAAAATCCGGTTTCACTCTGCACTTTGTTTACAAATGTAATCATTTTAATGTAGCCGGCTTTTGCATATTCGCATTCTGTCCTGCAGTGATACCACGATGAACCCATGTGGCTGTAATGCTGTTGTTAAAGAGCAGCTCTCTGTCAGAAGGTACATCAGTAAGCCCACGGTTATATTTAAACATCTTACAGAAGTAATTTGGATTGTGTTGTAGCACGTCAGCGTGGCTAGAGGTCTGCTGAAGAAGACTTATTCGACATTTGAAAAAATTACAGAGGAAAACTGTCTCCCTTCAGGACAAACTTGCTACAACAAGTTCTTGATGAATATCTTATATGAATTGATATAAAACTGAGATGTGTTTGGCTCAGTTGCTTTCTGTGTGGAGTTTGCATGTTCTCCCTGAGCCTGCATGGGTTTTCTCTAATCCTACAGTCAGGGGACAAGCATGGCAGGTTAATTGGTGGTTCTTAATTGGTTCGACGGGAGAGTGCTTGGTTGTCCGTCTCTTTGTTTTGGCCTTATGATGGACTGGCGACCTGTGCAGGCTATAAACCGCCTGAGAGCTCCAGCTCCCTGCAACCCTCTACCTGATTTAGACCTGTATAGCTTATATATGAATATTTAGCTTGGTGCCAAGTTGCTTAGTGAAACATAGACAGTATTGCATATGAAATACTATTTTGCATGCTTTTAGTGTGATTAATGCTAATATTAGCAAGCAGATGTATGATATTATACCATCCATGCAGATATATGGTGATATAGCATTTATATATAGATCAGGGGTGTTAAACTATGGGTCACAAGAATGCAGTTTTTCAGTCCAGCCAAAGAGTACAATAGAACGATGTCATAATATACAGGTAGTAATTCTAAGAGGTTTACAAAAATGAAGTAGAAAGAAGTCAGTATTTATACTAAATCATCTTGATTTCTGAGTGTGCTGTTGGAAAGGAAGTTGAGGAGTTATTTACACCAGAAACAAAATGACACATAGGGAAGGTGTTGATGACAACTCAGACAAAAAAAGGGCATAAGTATTTTTTTTAACCAGTAAATAAATGCTTTGAAATGTGACAGCAGTATTCTTGTTAAGCTAAACAAAACAGCTACACTACTACACTATAATTTCGGGTTATTGTTATATATAACCACTAAAACTGTGAAACACGCGTTACTATACTGTGTACGTTTTTGTTTTTTACTATTAGTATGCAGTACAGACATGGCAGCCGATGAAATCAAATGGTGTAATAACACTTCATTTGACACCACTTTAATAAAATATTTGATGTGTCACAAATTCATACAGCATACTCAGTGTACACTGCAGAGACTGTATACTGATCTATTTATATTTGTAATGTTTTTGCAGTATCATCTTATATTAACAAATGTAATATATTCCATATCATATGTTTAATATATTATATATATTGACATCTTTTGTTGTATTAATCCCATACTTTAAAAAATAATCATTTTTTTTGTCCTCCCAGTTTATAAATAGTAATGAATTAATTACATTCACCTGTTGTTCATGGCAGCATTCATTCACCTCATCCTCCCCTTTATATGTTTTTTCTCTTTTATGACAATAAAAACACTTGTTGTCCTTCTTTTGTGATGTTACATTATCCCTCTCTCTCCTCTAAAGCTCATTTTCCTCCCTCTGCCTCTCTTTTACACTCGTCTGTCTCGCCTTTTTCTCCCCATATATCTCTGTCTGTGCATCTCTGCATCACCGTCTTTATCTGTCTCTCTCTGTCTTTATCACGTGAAACATCACTTTATCTATCCCTTTAAGTATCTCAGTGTGTAACACCCATCCTCTCTATCTTTCTTCTGCCTATCTCTGCATCTCAGTCTCTCTAAACATCTTCCTTTGCCACTGTCTCTGTATCCCTTCATGTGTGTGCCTCTTTTTTATGTTGTTTTACGTCTTTGTCAGCTCGTCTGACTTCCTATTTTTGTAACCGTTTCTATATTTTTTTCTATTTTAAAGCAGGCACTTATGCGGTGACCAAGTCGCGCGGTAGCATGTGAATACTAATGCGGATGCATTGCTGTCACGGCTGTCAGTGTGTGCACGTGAGTGTGTGTTCAGGGGGTCGGGGTGGTGGCACTGCTTAGCGCTCTGGTTGGTTGAGCCCATCTGTCACTCAAAACGGGCAACCTGTGGTCCCGGTCACCATCTAGCCGCATCAGTGCTGTGACAGAATTATGAAAATTCCTGTCTATTGCTCATTGGCCCAGTTGATTTACCAGCAGCGCCTCGTTCCATGGGAGGTTTTTAAACGGCTGATTTAAGGCGCACACATTCACACACACCTCCGCCTTGAATGAGGCCTCGCATGGCTATTTATTCCCACCATTTGCCGAACAGGAAGATATTGTCTGCCTTTTCATACAGACTCTTGTTTTGATAGATTTTTGATTGAGTTATTCTCAGTGTGTTGGTGTTCGTGTTTGTGTCTTTGTATCTTAATATGCCGCCAAGGCTTTTGTTTTCATCACACTGTTTCTGCAGTTTATGGTGAATTATTTGCTTCACAGGACGTCTATTCTGCGTCATTTCTCCCTACAGCACTTCACATCTGTTGTCATTTCATTACAGACATTTATTTGACACTGTGTGCCTGCCAAGACACTCTGGATAAATCACACTGTTATTTTGTCTGCTTCCACACACCTGAGTGGAAGGAAAAGGCAGAAAATGGTCTTATTTTCTACTTCCAGCAGTTATTTTTATTGGTGTAACCAGCAGCACAGCAAGTCTGTTTATCACTAAGCATATTCTCAGTCAAAGAGAATCAGGTTTCAGTGAGCTGGTGTGTACTCAGCAGGTACAGTACATTCATACAGTCGGCCCCAGCGATCAAACAGAAGCTGCATTTGAATGACTCTTTCTTCCCTCCCAAAGCCACAGTGACAGGTTGCTACTTGTTAGACCTCCAGTCTGCCCGCGGTCTCTGTGCTTATTTGACTGACTGACTGGCGGTATTTCTGCCTCTTCTGTCTTTTCTGCTCGCTTACCTGATTGCCTGTCTACCTGCCGGCGTATTTGTCAGTGTCTCTTCTCCAAACAGATGCTCTTCAAACGGTTCCGTCAACAGTTTATCTGCAGAAATGAATTAGCCGCTGCGCCTTGAAAAGTTGCCGGATGTTTTCATTGAGGAGAAGAGTACAAGCCGTAGTTCGGGGCTGCACCTTTTGACCGTGATAACAACAACTGCTCCACTTTACACAATGCAGCCTTCAGCACACTGGTGTATAAACAGACAGCAGTCCTGCATGGAGCTGCTGATGGTTAATGGATGATCAACAAATCAACTGAATGTCCCCCCAAAACATTTACTGGACACTTCTTGCTGGGAGAGTAATGCTGTTGAAAGTACCCATTTTCTTGGTATTTAATGATGGTAATGAATGAATGTACTCAGCCAGAATCATCCATTCATGGCAATTATAGCCTCTTAAGTTTCATTGAAAGTCCAGTGCTGGCTTTAATAATGCTCGATGTCGTACGATCCACTTCTTCTCGAGTGCAACCAGCCCCCCTTCCTCTGCAAACCGCTTCCGTGTTTTTAACCATGTATAATCGGATCTCTGTGCTGTCATGTGTTGCCTCACCTCATGTAAGAGGGTGTTGCATTGCATGGTCTGAAAGTAGCATTGTGAAGTTAGCTGTTATGCTGTGGAATGGCCTTCATTTGTTACAACCTGCCCGGATTCTCTCACTTTCACAGATCAAGGGTCAGGTCCCGCCTTGCAAAGCTTTTGAAGGCATGTCTAGTGATCCGGTCTGTTTTTCTGTGCAGCTCATGGTCAGACCAGCGAGGGCGCAAAAGGAGGCACTTGAGAAAGGATGTGTCAAGGTTTCTATTTTTCGAGGTGCTTGCATATAATGTATGTCTGTTGCAGTGGAGGAAGAGGAGCTATCGAAGCATCATGTGATGGAGGGGCCAGGTTTGGAGAAACACAGGTGTGGAGGCCAGTTCATGGTTTTCACATGACCAATGCATATTTATAAAGCGGACAGCAGTCCAGTTCTATTCATACTACAATAGGTAGGTGTAGGTGGCTCTTGTGGATGTGGATGCTGTGATTTTGCACTTTTTAGAAGATATACCAGCTGGTTACAGATGGGGCTGTGACACTGAGGCGTGCCGAACGCAGTGGTCAGACATCGCAACAGGATTTCTGGAGAATTTAGAACTTCCTACTGCGTTGGAGCACGGTCGATGGATAGCACGCAGTGACTGCTTGAATTACAACTCTTTTAATGATAAATTAAAAGGTGTGGATAATGGAGAATCTCATACAGAATCTCTCTTTTCCTGGCACATGTGCAGTTGAAACACTTGCAGAGTGGACAGTTTGCTTGGCAACAAATTTTGGGCAGCCCGCGGCCTCTTGCAGACTGGGGTAGATGATGTGATTTGCGTGACGCGTACCCTCAAGGCCGGAGAAAGCATGAGTTGACCTTTACCATACTAATTACTTTAACAATGGCTCTGTTCCATTTAAGGGTTTCGGTAAGTGAGCCAATATGGACCCGGTAGCACTAAATGGTATACAGATGCTGGTAATGGTATCAACAACACCTGTGCTTTTAATGCTACAACATACCAAAATGTCTCAAGGTATGTACCCACTTTGCACCTCTGTGGCCCCATATTGTAAGTTATTGAATTTTGCAGATTTGAATATCCACTATACTGTTATCCACGTGTGCTTTTACCCATCCAGCCACTTCATCCTGATAGAAAACAAAGAGAAACAACAGATGTAACATTGGTGTGTTCAAGCGTTCTCGTTCCAGCATGCTCGCTACCTGCGTCCCAGGTGTATTTTTTACACATAAGAATCTCAGCAAAATATCTCAAACCACCAATTTTAAAGACAACAGGATCCCGTGTAGATGATTATTTATTCATTAGCTTTTCGTTGCTTTGTAACGAGGCTATTTATGGAACTAAGAGGATTTTTTTTGGAGGCACAAACCTTAAGAATCATTCTCCGTTAGCCCCGCTCTGTGTGATTTGTCTGCTTCTCTGCCTATATCTATCTGCTCCTGTGTGTATCTGTCACTGTCTGCCCATATCTGTCTGTCTGCCTGTCACTGTGTTTGTCTGAGGAGGAAAGGAACCCACCCACGGTTGTCTGGTCTCGATCTCCATGGCGACCTAATCCTCACCAATCCCAGAACAGTAGTGTTCCAGTTGAGACCCACTGTGTTACAGCAGCCTGTCATCACTGATCACTGGATAGAGTTGCTTCTGTTTTATCGGACTGGCTTTGATCCACATCTAATGACGTGTGTGTGCGTGTGTGCATGTGTACTTGCGTGCATGTGTGTGTGTGTGTGTGTGTGTGTAATAGAGAAAGTGAGCATTTGTTTGTCTTTCTTTTCGTATATAGCAACCCCCTATATAAAGACATACAGAATGTGCATTCAAGTATGTCGAAATCAAGCACTATATTTGTATATATGTGTGTGTGTGTGTGTGCCTGTGTGTGCGTGTATGTGTTGCCCTGGCTGGCAGTAATGAATCCAGTGGTGCTGTTGGCATGAGCAGGGCCATGCTATTAACCTCTTTGCCAGCTAGACTGATCTCACCCTGTCTGTCTGTCTCATCGGCCTAATGACACACTCTCACACTCTCGGCACAACACATACGCACACACACGGGCTCACACACACAGACCTGTCCTTTCTAATCAAATTTCCATTGACGTGAAAAGTATTCTACATCGTCCAATCATCTCTATTCACAGAGTCAAAAAGCTTCTGCCGGCTTTGAGAGAATATTTCTTCTTTTTTTATCTAACCACCCACTCAAAGGAAGGCACTCTTCAAAACAGTTTCAAATGTATTAATCTCCACTGGTCCTCTGCAGCCAGATCAGATTTCACTACATTTTACACCAGCCATCAGTTACTACATGACTTTTATGAGTGGATTTTCTCACTCATAACAGTCACAGTAAAGATACAACCGTGGATGTGTGCTCTTTGCTTTTTATCTGACAAGGCGGTAGTTGTAGTGGTTACGTCATGCAGAAGTCCCTTATAACACCATCATTTCAGATATAAATCACTCTGAGTTTGAGAGACTTTTACTTTGCCAAGCCTGCCAAGGGAAGATTTAAAGGGACATTTCAAAGTTTAGGACTCGGGGCGAAAGCTGGAAGTGGACTACAAGCCCCAAATTACAGCCTGCATGCACGTTTAATGAGTTTGTGGCAGCGCTCCTCGCCGAATAAAAAAGCAACATGACATGATGGGGAAGAAATATGACATGAAAAGCGCTGTCATACTGCCTCACTAGCGGTCGTAAATGTTGTTTAATAATCTGCACTTGGCTTTTGTGTGTGTGTGTGTGTGTGTGGAGCTCTGTCTGTGTGAATAAGAAAACCCCAGCCTTCATAGGAAATCCTTAGAGGAGTGAGGAGCACCTGGCGCTGTCTGTAGTCATAACAAACGACAAGAAGGGATTAAGACTACATTTGTATTTGTGCCAGCTTGTTACACGCACTCCCTGTTCACATTCTCTCTCATAACCGCCGTGTAATGCAGCGTCGGCACTTGGCGTGGCTTCGCCCCCGTGAGTTAGTTTTTTAACTGCGCTGCTCTGGAATGCCGCGGCTCGTCCATGTGTCCCTCATTAAGGTTACGGCCCGGGATGAGCCCGCAGTAATATCCCACACACCTCATCCCATCTGTGAGCTGACCGAGACGAGAGATAATGTAGAGCGGAGGATGCATTTGGCAAGCCGGAGGACATAAAGTTAGAGGTTTTTGCAGTGTGAGTTCATTAGGCGGAGGACTGCTGGGAGACGGGTGTCATCCTCCTCCGAGCTAAATTAAGAGCCCTTAGCTGAGGGACAATTGGATGAATTTGGAAAATGGATAAGGAGAAGTTTGTGTAGGCTTGGGTGGGATGTTTTTACCTTTATCTTCCGATCATTCCAAGAGGATTACAGGTTAGAATCTCTGGCTTTCATGTGATTGACTACTACAGTGTGGCAGCTGACACAAGCCGTTACATCTCACTAATTGTACCTGACACCGTCTCTGCATTGCTTTTAATTTAAAGTAAAGCTCTGACCTTAATGTCTCCCCTTCTAACTGTTATGCGATTGGTTGTTTCAGCAGGTGGCGCCGTATGGCCAGCAGGGGATGGGGGGCTACACCCAGCAGCAGCAGCAGCAGCAGCAGCAGCAGCAGCAGCATGGGGGGCAGCAGGGAACCCCTCCATACTTCAGCCCCCCTCAGCAGACCCCTCCAGGCCCGACCCAGAGTTCCTACCTGCAGCCTCGACCACCACTGCAACAGGTACCAACCCACACCGGGACACACACACACCTGCTTTCTGTGTGTTAAATCGGGCATGGCATTCATTTTAATCAAGTTCCTTTTACATGGCGTGAGCAAAAATGGAAATGGTAACCCTAACTCAATAAATAAATATGAATAAATACATCAGGTACACATACAAATATACATATGTTGCTTATCAGACGTAGCATCAAGAGCAAAATTTGACATCAGCAGGAAGGGGATTTCATGCAAATCTTTTTTAATGTGTTGTAGTTTAATATTTTAGTGGTGCTGAGATTGAAGAGAGCATCTTAAGAGATAAACTATGTGTATTTGTGTCGGTGGTCCAACATGCCTGGTCTAGGAGCATTATTCACTCGCATTATTCATGAGGGGTATTTTAGGTAAATCTCACGCTCTATGTTTCTGAATAATTTTGCACTCTCTCGGATCACACATACATACACACACACACACACATTCATTCACAGATTGGACGGTCATAGTGTATAAACACATATTGTACATTTTCAATGCGCACAAGCCCTCCGGTGCAAACCCAATTCTCCAAACAACAAAGGGCCTGTTCCACAGATATGGATCGAGACTTGTCCTGCCAAGATTCAGCCTGATGTTCTGTTGAAGATTTCCACTGGGAAGCCGGGTTCAAGCAGTTGTTTTTTGAGTTGAGTGAAGGCTGCCCATGTGTTTCCCATCCACTCTGCAGCCAGAGGGATCTATCAGCCTGCATGGAGTGACTCTGGCTCGCAGCCCTGCCCTGGATCATTACAGAGCAGAACAAAACGGAGCATTGGAAAGAATAGGACAAGACGGGGGAGATTACAACAGAACTGGACAGGAAAGAATACATCGGATAGAACAGGGAGGAAAGAAGCAGACATGAGTCATTTGAGCAGGAATAGAGTGAAGTAGGGGTGCCCCAAGTCCTTCTGCAAGATCAGTGTCATGGCTGATAAAGGCTTGTTTAGATTAATCAATATTGGCTTTATTGGTCCATATCCGATCCTAAAGCACAGTGTTGCAAACAAGAGTACTGCTCCTTTCAGACATGCACTCCTTTCTGTTAATCTGACAGCATCTGAGCATGTCAGCTTCATGTCTGAATGACTTTCTATAAAGTTGTGACGACAGTCTTACACGGTCGGACCTAGTAGCATTTCCATACCACTTTCAACACAGCACAAGTCTGAAATGCATGCAGTCGGATTAACGGATAGACATGCACCATACGCTATATATATTTTATATACAGTCTATTTCATCACCAATATTAGACCAAAAACCAGACACAGTGAATGCAAAAGACACAGTTTGCCTTTCCACACACAAACCGCCTTTATCATTCACTTTGCCCTAAAAGTTGACATCTATCACTAAACTGTCTGAAGTGACAGAAACAGACAGAAAATTAAATGGTTATTAAAATACAACTTAACAGTTATGAAGACAGACGGGTCAGAATAATGAAACGTATCATTAATGAAATTTAATCTGGGTTTTGACAAAGCATTAACAGAAGTTGAAGTTTAGTTTGTTGCTTCCATCTGTTTGTAGGAGTCTTTTCTCTGAGTTTATTAAATACCAGCAGCATCAAACAGCAACAGGATCCATAATAGCATCTCCGAATTGTGTGTATTTACACCCATGGAACAACACGGAAACTTCATTAATGGCTTATAATTATAAATTATCCCCAACATGTTTGTTTTATTAAGCATTTTTATGTCACTTGATGTACTGTCCAATCTTGCATGTATGACAAATGTTGCATGCATACATTGCTCTTTCCACTGTTCTCTCTGTCACACTCATGAGTATGTCTAAATGAATCCATGAGGAAGATTAGCGTAAAAGTGACCTATGTCTGAATGACAGAATGTGGCAAATTTAATAGGTTAGATTAATGAAGCCAGCAATGTTGTGCATCCCATGTCTAAAAAGGACCAAATTAAAATTACTTTAAAGGCTACAGAACTGAAGCACAGTTTGAATTACTCTGCTACATTTACTATATTTGCCATTTACATTTGCAGTTTACAAATTTTCAGATATCAAGTACATAAAAAGTTTATAAAATACAATGTCATAATATGGATTCGGCTACTTCAGTGTATGTAAAGTATTAGTAGTAACTCCCAGCCCACTCTCAGAAAAAAGATGTCTAATAGCTACATTAGTCCACAGCACTAATTATTTTCAACAAAAAAGGCAGTAAATTGTGAGATCCTTATGTTTTTTAGGGGCTAATCTTGAGGGCAGCCCAACACCTCTTAGACAGCTACAAATATTTAATGTTTTAAAACAGGCCAATTCAATTTTTTCATTATTTGCTAATAATAGTTGATAAGCCTGATAAAATAAACAGCAGCCAGCACTTAAACATTTAGATATCCATATTAACAGGACATGGCGACTGCACAGAAGAGTATATAAAACACAAAACAGATCAGGATACTTTGAGGGAGGTGTGCTGCTGTCTCTCTGTAAAGGCCCATTTCTCAATCCTTTTTTACTCTGCAAATAATAGTACAGGGCAGCATGAACACTGCAACTATCAGCAGGGACAACAATATTTCCAAACGTCCCTTTTTTTGGCCCAGACACTGAGTAGGCCATTAGTGGTTCACAAATGTGTGCAGACTTATTTAGCATCTGCACAAGCTGATGCCATTTGGCACCGCTGGAGTTGTGTCTGTCGAGGTACTTATACTGTGATTTACTGAGATGTAGTTAAACCTTCCTTTAGACAGACTTGAATATTGAGCACACCAAGACAAATAGCCAAGCAAAAAGCCATTGTGAGCACAAAAGCAGGTTGTCAAAAAAGGAAATCGTCAGTCTTAGCATAGTAATTTTCATACTGAGTGAACGTTTCAGCCAGCGCGCCTTTTGTCTCACACTGAAAAAGCACTTACTCTTGTTTTCTCACTTAACATGCTCACACACACAGACTGTGCAGCCTATTGAACAAACATTATTCACTCTAACTAGGAGAGGCTGAGATCCATGGCCACGTTGACATTTTGTGACAGTAATGGTGTGTTTTCATCATCGCTGATGATGTGGCGGCAATTGACCCATGCTGACATTTATGTACCAGGTAGCTCTGCCCAAGCGCTCTGATTGGACGCAGCCCTGTTTCACCTGTGCTGATAGGCCCCATATTGGTTGCTATGCCAACTTCTGTGGTGATCAGGGAGCCGGTTCCCCTCTGTTTTTCATTGTTATGCATGTACGCTTCTTTAAGAGGAAATGTCTCAATCAGCATACATGCTTGTTAAAGCTGCATAAAAGCCTCAATACCTTCAGCAGCCTTTGCATCAGTGTTGCATCCTGCTGTCTTTACGTATAATCAAAAAATCCTTCCCGTGTGTTATAGCTATCCAGCAATTTATGTTCCAGCAACACAGCAGGCAATATGTTGATTCCTCCTGGTTTCTGACTACTTACCATCACATGATAGACCCACTATCTCACTATTCACCATTTCCATCAGCTAATAAGCCCCTGGCTCCTATACTTTTACATTACATCTTTACATTTTGGCTTGGTGTAAGAAATGAGATTTAACAGGAAACCCGGCTGTTAATGAACAAGTACAGCTGAAGGGACGGCTTACCGACCACCGGTCCAATTCATCTGATATATGCACTATGTGTAAATGGAAATGTATAATTAGTAATAGGCCAGATTCTTTGAAACAGAGGTGGATATTTGGCTTATACATATATACGTACAATTGCATCTTGTGTGCAAAATCCAGGTCCAAGGTCTCACTTTATTTCAGCAGTTTATGTTGAAGTAATTACTGAAAATACACAATATTGATCATTAAAACCATGACATTTTACACATAACAACACGCCCGTGCTGTGGCATTAAGACAAAGTTAATTGTCCATTGATTGCATGAGAGAGGAATTTAGAGAGGCAAATAAATATCAGAAAATACCAGAATAAATTTAAATAACAAAGAAACGAGGTCTCAGTCTAAGATTTCAGATCCAAGAGGTAAACATGTTTGGAAATTGAACTTACACAGTGCTGTTGGCCAAGATTACAAATAGAAGATTTGGTGTGCTTTCAGCTCAGCGCTCTATTACTTTCATTTTTTCCTGTTCTGAGCGAGTGTGTGTCTTTCTATCAGTTTTTGTATATGTGTGTGTGTGTGTACACTAATCAGCCGAGTGTGCCGAGCAGCAATTCTGAGCTGTGAAAAGGTCAAACAGTGACCTTTGTCTGTGATTCTGGGCTGAAATGAGACATGATGTGAGCCGCACAGAACGGATTACACGCACACACTATACACACAATTGCAAGCGCACGCCAGATTAGGATGTCATTGTGGGTTTGACCCCTGTTTTTTGACCCTGCATTACTCTGAGAAATCCAAGCTGAAAAGTTCTTTATTTTGTTCTTCCGGCACTCTCCGCAGTTCCTTTCCCCCCACTCCACTCCCATTAACCCTAGCCAGAGGACATCCTCCAGTTGATGGAACCATTCCAGCTGCCTTTGACACAGAATTTGCTCTGCAACCGACCGCTATTAGCTGGTTTTGTAACAAATCGAAGTGAAAATGCTGCCTTTCTTTGAGTCTATTGCACTGCCGTGACCTCATCTGATTGCGAGGAGCAAAGAAGGCTAAAAAGACATTTCTAAGACATCAAGGCTGATACAAAAAAAAGTAAAAATATATATAATATCGCATCAGGGAAGAAGTAGGCTTTGAAAAAAAATAAATGTGGGAGGTTTGCTGGTGGATTTTGAATGCCTTGGGTGTCTGAGCACACCACGCACTTTTAAAAAGATGATTGTGAGTTATAGTTCGAAGAAACACTGACATGTAGTTTTAATTGACTGACTTCTTAACCTCATACATTAATTTATTTCTATGGGAACATTTCACTTTCCATGAAGCGCTGTTTAAACAGTGCTCACTGCTGTTGAAACTGCAATAAAAAACTATATCTGCTATGTGAAAAGAAATAAAAGTCAAAGAAGAGTGGCCCCTATTCTGAAAGTATAGTTTGAGCAGAGCCGATAAACATCATGACCCTCATGCTTTTGGTCTGATTGTTAACTCCGGCTAAAGTGTGAGACAAATCGCTTAAAAGGGCGAGAATCTGTGCCCTTCCTTTCTCTTGATGGCCATATTACATTCGACGCATAACAGATGAAGTGCACGATATTTTGTTACTGTCTAATACATTCAGCCTCGTAAAAAGGGAAATGAGAGCGCTATAATTTCAAGAATTTGGAGATAATTTTTTATGGCATGTTTGCTTTATTGGGTAGTATACAGCGGAGTGTGGCGGGATAGACTGAGGGGGGAGAGAGAAAGGAGGTGAAATGCAACTTTGGCCAACTGCCAGTCTCAAACTCATAATGTTGCAAGAACATGGTACTGGCTTTGATCATCTATTCCGCGGAGCACACACTATTTAATTTTTCACTCAGAAACAGTGTGTTAAATTGATGTTTATAGAGTAATTACATGTGACAGAATATAGCCTTGCCTTGTTTTAGTATAATTTAAATTGCATGATGGATATACCAGTCAGTGGTATTTGAGTGAGCAGGAGAGATGTCGGGATTTCACTGCAGGTCTTTGAAGAAGGGAAGTCAATCCCTGTAACATTTACTCCCCACAGTAAAAACTACCTATCCGTTTTCCTTTGTGAAACCGATGCCAGTTCCTCTATTGACTTTAACTATTTCCTCCTACTGTCTGAGAGTGGGCTCCGGGGACTGGTGCTTTGGCAAAGATGAACTCTCGGTTGATTGGAGGAGACACGCTCACTTTACAGGGACCTACATGGGAGGTTAGATGCTGCTTCGTGACGGTCTTTAGCACAACATGCACATTTTCCACCATGTCAGCTGACGAAAAAATCCAAAACAGAACAATAACCTCTCCTAGTCTGCTTTTAATACTATTTAACTTTTCCTTTACTTTGAAATGATAGTAAATGCTGCATGTACTGCATGTCTTTTAGTGACAAACTGTGAACTGAAAGTTTTGCTCTAAAACCTCAACAATGTCAACTATTTGTTAACTAAGAAAAACAGCACTGTCTTCATGCATTGTTTCACATTGTAAGGTTTTTTAGATATATGTAAAAAGCAGATGTGTTTTCATAGTCTATAAGGAATCATTTTATTATTCAGTTAACTCTCCAACCTTCTGAAAAACAGTTTCTGGCTGCTTTTTTGCTCCTGTTACATTTTTACTTACAGTGGGCTCATTTTTCACTGCAGTTTAAAGTCATGTACCTCGTTATAAACAGCACAGCCATGGCTAGAAGTAGACAGAACTCAAAAATGTGTTCTGTGCTGTACAAGAAAGTTATAACAGCATAAATGTGTGGAATTCTTTTGATTATTTATTTTACAAAAAATAAAATTTGGAATCGACAAGTGCCTACAGATGTTACCAGTGCTGGGAAAAATGGGGACTCAACAGACTATAGACATTTTACCATTTATCTTTTTGATTTGTTTCCACTCTTGTCTCGCAGAACACAGCCTGAGGTTCAACCAATAAGTCCCTGAATTTTTGCCACATGGCTGTTGGTCCCAGCTGAGTGACTAAAAGCTTTGCAGTTGTTCTAAGGAGTGCAGAATTTTTTAATTTTTTACAGAATCTGGTTAATACAAATGCTTTATTTGTAGCAATTTTTAAAATGAGACATGTAAAGTGATTTTGAAGAAATAACGTGATTTTAAGCTGAGGTCTTCTATTGGAACAGCATGTAACCGTTGAGTAGTTCAAGGACTGTCAGAAACTTAAAAATCTTAAAATTCTTTCTGCTTTCTTAGTTTCTGGCTCTGATTAATTGTCTAATAATGGTCATTTTTGTCTTAAGATAACATACCTTCCAAACTCGCCAGAGGGTTAATATTGAAAATTCTCATTTAGAGATACTGCATTTAGATATGATATACTGGACACTGTATAAAGTAGTTTGTACACACGTCAAATGTTTCTTGAAATGGAAACCCAGTTCTGCGAAACAATCTCTTCCATTTAATGACTACTCTGGAGTTTTTGATCGTATCATGTGCTCTTCCTCAGCTAATGGAGTTATCAATGTTATAGAGAAGCTATAGACATTTAAATGTTCTTTTTTTCAATGCTGTAAAGACTTTTCATCAACATTGACTTTAGGGTCAATGTTTAGGTGAATTTTATTCATTTTCTATTTCTACTACATTCTAGGTAAGTGTAAGTGTGAAATGATTTAATTAATTTAATATTTTTCTACTAGGCCACCAGTGAAAGCTCCACAGAGGCTATAGGAAGCCCACATACTGGTGGATCAGTTGGGTCCTATAATGTTCACTACTTCCAATGTGTCATTTCCTATTTCCTGTCTGTCACCTCTCCGCCCCCAACTGGCTGCAGCAGCAGGCCCTTTCCCCCACCCTCCGCCACCCCCGCTTTTAATCACACCAGGTTAATTAAAAGGCCATCGTGCCTTTCTGCGGCCTGCCCCCCTGGCTTTATTACCCCCTCGCTGTATACTTGCTCTGCTGCCTCAGTCGCCATGGCCACCCCTCCTCACACACACACATACACTTTCAATCACACGGAAATGGGAGCTCACCTTGGTGATGGCGGGCAGGTTGAGGGGACAAAACGAAGGAAATGAGAGACACGGAGGAAGTATGTGTGTGTGTGTGTGTGTGTGTGTGTGTGTAGAGAAAGAGAGTCAATAGGATTTGGTGAGAGTTGAAGCGAAGGGGTGTGTGGTGGGGGCAC
>OMNN01054364.1:0-10245 GCA_900302755.1 Chromis chromis
TCTTCACCAAGATCTTGTATTGATGATGGGAGTCTGACCACTGAGCAAAGCCTTCTCCAGCACATCCCAAAGATTCTCAATGGGGTTAAGGTCTGGACTCAGTGGAGCCAATCCATGTGTGAAAAAGATGTCTCATGCTCCCTGAACCACTCTTTAACAATTTGAGCCCGATGAATCCTGGCATTGTCATCTTGGAATATGCCTGTGCCATTAAGGAAGAAAAAATCCATTGATGGAATAACCTGGTCATTCAGTATATTCAGGTAGTCAGCTGACCTCATTCTTTGGGCACATAATGTTGCTGAACCTAGACCTGACCAACTGCAGCCACCCCAGATAGTTTTTTCTGGTTAGCCTTACTGATTAGTGGTTTTCTTACAGCTACACAGCTGTTCAGTCCCAATCCCTTGAGTTGACTTTGCATTGTGCGTGTGGAAATGCTCTTGCTTTCACTATTAAACATACTCCTGAGTTCTACTGTTGTTTTTCTTCTATTTGATTTGGTCAAACATTTAAGTGATCACCGATCACGATCATTCAGGATTTTTTTCCGACCACATTTCTTCCTGGAAGACGATGGTTCCCCACCATCCTTCCAGTTTTTAATAATGCGTTGGACAGTTCTTAACCCAATTTTAGTAGTTTCAGCAATCTTCTTAGACTTAGACCTACTTGTTGCCAGCTGAAAGATAATCACCCATGCAGTCATTATGCAATAGGAGGCTTGTACCTATTTGCTTAGTTAAATCCAGGTGGCGAATTCTTTTTGGCCAGGCAGTGTATTTGGTACTTTTGCTTGTGTACCTGTTTGGCACAATTCCTCATGCGTGGTAGCATGTAGATTTCTTCCAGCTCCTTCTGTCTCTCCTCCTCCTCCATCCTCCTCCTCTGTTCTTCAGGAATGATGTCATCCCAACTCCGTTGACTACGTTCAGAGTCAATTTCTATTTCCTCTTCCTCCATCATGGAGAAGTTGGCCACCTACATAGACATAAGGTCAACAAAGGTCTGAATAACAGAGGACACCAATTTTAGGTCTTGTTCAAAAAGATTTAAAAACAAGAAGATTTTTTTCAACCTTGAACTGAGATAGCAGTTCTTCTCCAACTGTGGAGGGTCCAGGGTCATTCTCCCTGGTCTCAGCTCTTTTGAGGATTTCGTCAATGTCCATTTCCTATTGAGCAGAACAAGCCATTACGTGGTACTCTACATTAATTCAGAAGAAAGCGTAATTATGTACAATACATGAAAAAAGTTTATTTGATTTCAGATGTTTAGATTCTTATCCATCACAAATATCATCAGGGAAGCTGCCCCAAATTTATTCTAAAGCATGATAACCACAAACACACAGCTGGAATTATAAAGAACTTTCTACACTGACAAGAAGAACAACAACACACAACATTGTACAGCTTACAAAGAGACTGAATGCACAGAGGCATTCTAAATCAAGAACTGTGGCAACTGCTATAGTAATGATACCTGTATGTACATAACTGTACAAGTGTATATGTACATACCTGAGGCTCCTGCTCTTCACCTTCTGGTTCTTTGAAAAGCTCCTCAGCACCAAATTTCAGGATGGCAGACAGCTCCTCCTTGTTGAAAGGTGCTGAACTGCAATAACACACACATTTAAGTGAAATCTAGTAATTTAAGCTTTTGAGTATAAACAATGTGGTCAACAAGCACAAAACGTTTACTTCAAGAGGATCATAAGAAAAAGGAGGAGAGTTGTTTGAGCAACAGAATGCAAAGTATATGTTGCTTGCCTGGACGGAGCAGCACCAGTATGGAGGACAGTTTTTCCTGTGGTGTCCATCCTCTGAATGACGAGGTGGTCAAGCACCATTTTCTTCTTTGCCCTCTCAATGATGTCCTCTTCCACTGAACTTTTTGTCACCAGACGGTAGATATTCACCTGCCAGTCCAAAAGCAACCAATGAGATACACAATATACTGTGTACATCGACAGATGTAGATCAGTGCTGTTCTGTGCATCTGAATGAATTTAATTTTACTGTGAAACAGCTACAGCTTTTCTTACTGACAACCTAATACATGGCTTTTGATATTGATGACAGCTTGCATACCTGCAAAAAACAACAAAGAATTGGAAATGGACCAAGATTTCTGATAATGTCTGCTGACCTGTCTTTTCTGTCCGATCCTGTGGGCTCTGGCCTGGGCTTGTAGGTCATTTTGAGGGTTCCAGTCTGAGTCAAAGATGACTACTGTGTCAGCTGATGCCAGGTTGATACCCAAACCACCCGCACGTGTAGATAACAAGAAGCAGAAATCCTGTGTACACAAGTTGAGGTTCACTTTGTGTAAAAGTTCAAGTTTATTATTTATTTAACTAATTAACTGTGTCCAGAGCATAGAGTTTACTATACCTCTGAGCCCTCCGCATTAAAGTGATCCAATGCCTGCTTCCTCATCTCTCCTTTAATGGAACCGTCTAATCTCTACATATACATGACAGACATATACATGGAATTATTTTCAAGTTAGCTGGAACAAAATTCTCTGGTTGCTTTTGTGAAGCATACCTGTGTGTGTAGGTACAGAATGTATTATGGTCATGTGAGAGCAGTGTGAAGCTACCTGAAAGAGGAACTGCCGGCTCCTCAGGTAGTCAGCCAGGATATCCAGCATCCGCACCATCTGGGAGAAAATGAGAACTCTGTGCCCTCGCTCCTTTAAACGCACCAGCAGTTTATCCAACAAAACCAGCTTTCCACTGCACCGGATCAGTTGCTGTCAGAGGAATAGAGGGGCATAAAGTTAGTTGGGTATTGTTTGTAATTTAATGATTCTGATTCCAGTTCTGCTTATTGGTTCAGGCTTTTTAACAAGTCTCAATTGCAATTCTTTGATGAGCAGGCATAAGGTTAGTACAACAATAAAATCCTTATTTTACCTGAGTAATTATAATCTAATGAATGAATACATTGTATTATAGTATAAAAGTCATAGGATGTATAACATTTACTTTTATTATCATAGTACATATTGATCATACTTAAAATGTTAAAGCAGGACTTTCAGTGTGGTATTGTTACTTACACTTTAGTATTTGCTCCATTAGTGTGCATCTCTGGTTATCACTTAATAACTTCCACTTCCAATTCATAATTATATGAATAAATATACAGTTGTAAACAAGAAGTTAAAACACTTGTAAAGACCATGTATATCATAACAGAAAGTCATCAGTTATCATTGAAACCTATGCATCTTGGTTCAGATAGGTCTTCATATTTTCAGAAGCCCTAGCAAAATGCATGATCGTTTTTTTGTGTGACAAAGACACGAGTTTCAATGTTTCCATCACAGAAAAATCGGACTTAAAGGAGTCATTGAAAACTCAAGGCTGTACATGGTCTTTCCAAGTGTATGTAAACTTTCATTCACAACTGTAGTTACTATCATTTTTAACAAGTGAAGTCAGTACACCTGCAGCCTGACTGCACATCCCCTTTAAGGAACTGGAGATGTATACCAGTGGGTTTGTTCTGGAAAGTACAACTCTTCCAGTGTGACAGAGCCAAGAAAACCAAGTCCCTGTTAATGTAAGCATCTCACTGCTTTTTTCATAGAACAGGTGTGTAAAATGCTACTTACCATGTATTAATATTACCAGCAGGAATACAGAGCTATATATAATTATTGTAATCGTGACTGTGGTCTCTGTTCTGACATGTATTTCCTGTTTACTTTGGTAGTTTACTGCATTGGTATCCAATCCTGCCTTGTAAAGCGTTTTGTAGGAGCATTTGCTAAATTAAGGTGATTGTTACAGGTTCATCACACAAACTATGCTGTTCACCCTCTGATCAAGCAATTCAGCAACAACGAAATGGGTTAAACTGAGGATAATAATTGACTTACAATTTATTAAGACAAATGCATTAGGAGCCTGGAAGACAGGCATACATTCAACATCTGACTACGACATCTGAGACACTTAACCAGCCCTATCTGTAGAATATAATGGCCTGGCTACAGCACACTATCATTTGGCTATAGGAGGAGGAAAAGCACTCTGGATTGTTTGTATTTCTTTAAACCAATCAAAGTCATCATGAGTGGGACTAAGCCAAGTATGTAGCTTTGGTGTTCCCTCAATAGTGAGGGGTGGAATTCTTGTGGTGGAACATTTGCACACAGTGAGACAGGCACTGTGATTAAAATGAATAATCCACCCAAAAAACTAGCAGCCTTAATCTGGTTTTGATTATTATAATCACAGCAATGATTCAGAACGCCACAACATGACGCTAAATTTATTTGGGTTTCTTACAACTAAGATTTTGAGGATTCTAATAGCTAAAACCTTAACAGAAACTTCAATGTTTCCACACATTAACAAAATACACACCTGTAAAGCTTCAGCTCTGTTGAGAAACTCATTGTCGTCTGGGGGCTTAATAAGGTAACAGTGGTTACAACACTTCTTCAGCTCCATCATGATGTTGAGAAAGCCTGATGTGCTGCCTTTGGTACCTTTACTCAGAGCTTTGTAGTTCCTGGTCAGGATCCATCTGAACACAAAAAGAAGACATATACACATGATTCTTATAATAACATTTACAAAATGTCTAGCAGCAATTACATTTACTACAAATGTCACCTTCACAACCAAGTGACTCTGTATCAAATAAGCAAGAGGTGAATAATAATAAAATCTTGTGTGAATTGTGATGTGAAGTGCATTCTGGTGTACTTAGCTAAGTCCACATACTCAGGTTCCAAGTACAGAGAAGAATATAGACAGTGGAAAGTCTAATATTCCAATGTTCAAAAAAAAAAATCTGTGAGTGTTTGGCTCTTACTTGTAATATTGTTTTTGGATAGCACTCATCTCTACTCTGAGGATCTGCTCCACTTTAGCTGGAAGGGATTTCTCCACATCCTTCTTGACACGGCGCAGTAGAAAAGGTTCCAGCTCTTTGTGTAGACTGGTGTAGCCCGAGTCCCTACCTTTACCATGCTCCTCCTCAAAGAGCTCCCAAGAGTGAAACCTTGAGAAACAATACATAGAACACATCAGCAACTGAGCAGTGACACACTAAAAGCAAAGCATGCAAAATGTGCAGAAATGTAATCATTCTTTCTTTGTATGAAATGATTATATTCCTTTGCAGACAGTGTGCACAGACAGCTGCAGACACCACAGACGCTCAACTCAGCATCTGTGGTGTTTGCAGCTGTCTACTACATATACTAATTTCTAGTCTGTGTTTAAAAAATGCACAATAGATCAGTGTCTACAAATTCTGTGCAATCACACTACTGCCCTTGTAGCATAGTGGCAACATATTTTTCTTTGATTTTTACTAAAAGTGCCTTGTCCATAATTATTTATTCTTATACTTTGATTTGAATGCTTCTCCAAATGCTTTTGCCAAATAAAAGTTACGTCCCTGTGTCCAAACAACTCCATTTTTGTCTCATCTGACTGCACAATTGATGACCAAAAGCTTTCTTATTTAACCAGGTGGAGGTTAGGCAAGCTTTTGTGCACCCGTCTTGGACAATTTAAGTCCTCCATGGTGTCAGTGTCCACGGAGACCAGACTTGTGAAGTGTTTGCTGGAGCATCTGTCTTGAGACGTTGGTAGCAGAATTACTCAGATTCCTAAGGATGGTCTTGGTGGTGATCGTTGGAAATTATCTTGGCCTCTTGTATTACCATTATGGGTGGCTGTGGCTCAGGTGACAAGGCAGGTTGTCCACTAATTGCAAGGTTGGCGGTTCAATCCCCCGTCCATCCACATGTTGAAGTGTCCTTGGACAAGACACTGAACCCAATGTTGGTGGCAGGCACGCATCTTGCATGGTAGCTCTGTTGCCACTGGTGTGTGTGTGAATGGGTGAATGAGAAACACATTGCAAGTACCACTAAGGTAGAGAAGCGCTACTTAAGAACAGACCATTTGATTATGCTTTCCAATGTGGCCAATGGCACAGCGCTCTGTGAACCCCTGTGAACCCACAAATGCTATTATACAATTTTTGCTATTAAAGCAATTTTACTCTCTAAGACCTGTAAAATCACTTTGATGTCAGTCAGAATCAGTGAAGTTATTCTTTAACACCAAGATGAAAAGCATTATTCCTCTAATTCTGGTTTTGGAGGGTACTGAACATATTCAGAGTACATCACTGCAGCAAGGTGAGCACTTTAACCACAAAGTTTATCTTTATAAGCAACAATTTAAAAATGGCTTACTTCTCAGGCATAATGAAGTGCAGCAGGGACCAGAGCTCTTTCAGGGAGTTTTGCAGTGGCGTTCCTGTGATCAGAAGCCTATGATTGGACTTGAAGTCGATCATTGTCTTGTAGAGGAGGGAGTCGTCATTTTTCAGTCGGTGTGCCTCATCCACACCAATGAAGGCCCAGTTAACATTTCCCAAAAATGACTGGAGAGAAACACATTATTTCACAAGTCTTACTTGTGCTTACATCATACTACACAGCATATTGTAAATAAAATAAATGAAGTGACAACAGGAAGATCCATGATTAAGTGAAGTCGCTGCTGACCTTGTCTTTGAGAAGAATCTCATATGTCGTGAGGAGGATGTTAAATTTCAGTCTCTTGCTGTGGACATGTATCCACTCATGTGTTCTGATCTATTAAATGAAACACAGGAGGAAGTGAAACCATACATCTCCATACATCTTAACATTCAATTACTAGCAGGGTTGGGTACTGCTTGTATTTTTTGGATTCTGATTCCAATTCTGTTTATCAACTCCAGTTCAAAATATTGTCGATTCCAATTCTTTGAGGGAAAGGTGGTTAGGGTTACTACAACGGTAAAATCATGCTTTCAACTTCATTCATCAGTATCATAATGATGATGATATAATACATTGTATTGCAGTATGACAGTCACGGGAGACATTTTTCTGCTTTGAGCATTTTTACTTTTAAAACTTGCACAATCATACAACTTGTGTTGTTTACCTGTGAATTAAGCAACTGAGCAATGGCTAAGTAGGGTAACAGAATAATGCTGAACACACATTGCATTCAGACAGAAATGCATTAGGAAACGGGAGGTCACACAGGCATTCAGCTCACATGACTAATTGCACAGACAGATAACTAAAAAATGAAATTACACATTCTTATTGATTCCTGTGGACCTAGTAATTTAGAAATCGGTTCTAAGTTCAAACCAGTTCCCAATGCCCAACCCTAATTAAAAGAAAAAGGGAACATAAAATTGTAGCAGTAGTTATATTTTATGAAGTTTTTTTTCTCAGATATGACCTGTTGCAAAGCCTTTACCCCTAATGTGTATGTAACAAGATGTTTGAACCACCATACCATGTTTCTGCTGCTAATGTCTCCCAGGTAGACCACAACATTCATCTGAGGGGCCCATAGTTGGATTTCTCTCTGCCAAGAGGTTAGCGTAGAGAGAGGCACGACTAGCAAGAAGGGCCCATACAGTTGGTGCTCATTAAACATGTAGTTGAGGAAGGAGATAGTCTGGATGGTCTTCCCTAAACCCATCTCATCAGCAAGGATACAACTGTTGCCTCTATGAATTGGGACAGAGAGGAGGAGAGCAACAGAAAATGTTAGATTGCATACATACTCCAAACTGACAGAGCATTCAGTATGTAACAATGGGATATATACCATGTATCTGTAAGGTTCCATTATTGCTTGGTGGGGATTCAGGGAAACCCCGATTATGCTGGTGTTTTCCCCCACACAAATACAGAATGGACCTTAAGAAAATGTTTGCTAAAAATTTGAGGACTGTTGAGTCATACTTGCACCAGGAGTGGGCCATCCAGTTCAAACTGTCCAACTGGTAGTCTCTGAGCTCTAGTCCTTCACCTCCTATGTAAGCTGGCTGCTTCTTCATGGGTACAAACCTCGGTCTCTGTTTCAGCACCTAAAGGAAAGAACATCAGCTGTTGAGGTCAGTGTTTAAGCCAAATCTCAGTTAAGTTTATTTTGGATTGGAAAATGACACAAGTGATATTACCAAGCTAGAAAAATTAAAAGAAAACTTCACTACTCTACCAAGCTGTATAGCATTAGCAACATACTGCCACTGTCAGGAGAAACTACGCAATGAGTTACCTTGCAGTCTCTAGATGGAATGGTCTTGGACTGGTTTCTGCTCATGTAGTCATCAATGCATTTCTGGAACTTCTTAGCAATCAGACCACCATCTTCCCAGCTACATTCTGAATATGGTAAACCCTGCCACTTGCACAGGTAGTCTGGGTAACCAGCCGCTGACTTCTGATTTGAATGTCCTGCTCAAAGAGATTCAGACACCTATTTAGTTATACAAATCCATAGGCGTCAAATATATTAGGAGTACATAGCTTCATACAGACAACAATACCTATGATTCGCTCTACAAGCTGGTACTGAGAGTGCAGGTCGTCCATTAATTCTTCTTGACAGTTGAAATATTCTATATCCTCTGGTGAAGCTGCCTTTAACCTGATAGATGGGGAGAAACATTAGAAGTTAGAACAACCCGTATTCCATTCCTACATTTTTAGAGGACAGCAAATCTGGGGCTTTAGTCAAACTCTTTCCAGTAGTAGCACCAGTACAAAATTTGGTAGCACCACTTAAATCAATATGCTACACAATACATCTATATTACTTCCATTATAACTGTATTACTGATAAATGTTTGGTCTGTAAATGGTCCATTAACAGACTTAACAGTTTGCTGATTTGTTGTTAAGGGAAAAGTCACCAAATGAAGAAGTACTTAAGTGCGTGCGAATAAGGAGAGTCAGGGGGAGTTTGGCCCATCTTCATAAGACATGAGTCCCATGAAAACATTTGTGAAGATTTGGGGGACCTCTACAATATTAACAGTATACCATTAATTTCTTTTATGTATGTGTGTACATAAGTAGAGAAATTGTTGAGTATGAATGTGTTTGGCATGACTTGGTTATGGAACTGACCAGGAACGATCCCTGAGACTTTTGCCTATTATGTGGTTATCATTATTTTTGTGCTCGTAGTTTTTCCTGTTGTGCAGCGGTCAGAAGACTGTCACTGGCAATGTGTAAAACTGTCATAAAGTTTAATCTAGCAAGAAGCTCTCAGTTTATTTAAAAAACACTCACCATTTCTTTTTCTCCTGGTCTTTCTTCATGAAATTGTCCAATTTCTTCATGCCCTTGACATTTTGTAACTTGAGTGTCTCCTCAGTCTCCCAAGTGTTGTGGATGTGGGCCCAGTTCTTCCACTTGATCAAATATTGGACCTCACCAGCCTCTTTGTTGTGATTGAAGTTGACATTGGGATCCCCATCTGCTTCTATAGCGTATACAGTGGTTGAACTTCCTGTTGCTGTTTGAATAAAATGAAAGGATTACAATGCAACATGTCTTGTTTCATCTCTAGAAGTGGGATACAAAAAATCTGTTTGGTTTTGAAGGTGAATAGTTCAGAGCTACATGATGTTCAAACTGTGTGTGTCAAACAGCAGAAGTAGCTCAATCAGTGTCACTTCAGATAGTGGTGTTACTCCACTGTTGCAGTTTTGTCACCATGCAAAACATTATGACCACCTGCCTAATATTGTGTTGGACCCCCTTATGAGGACCTCTCAGGGTGTCCTATGGGGTCTGGCACCAGGACGTTGGCAGTGGATACTTTGGGTACTCTGGGTTGTGCAGTGGGGTCTCTGTCAATCAAACTTGTTCCACTGCATCCTGTTGATGCTTGATCAGAATGGGCTCTAGGAAGTTTGGAGGTCAAATCAACATCTTGGGCCATTGTCATGTTCCTCAGATGTTCCTGATTGGTTGATGTTGTTGCCATGTGGTGGGGGGCATTTTCCTTTGGGGGTAGGCCAGTGACATTTGGGATTTTCATTTGCATGAGGGAGTGTGCTTGTTCTAGGACAATGTTTATTTGTGTCTGAGTCTCATCAACATGGATGTTAAAGTCCAAACACCACATAGTACCAATATGATCAATGTTATTCACTTCAGCTGTCACTGGTCAGAATGTTGTGGCTGATCGGTGTATATACATATGTATTTATATATGTATGTATGTATGTATGTATGTGTGTGTGTGTGTGTGTGTGTGTGTGTGTGTATTTGTTTACACTCAGTATTGTGGTCTCTAAATAGTCTGTGGTGCCACAAGCAAAAAATGTGATTTCAATTATAGCTCAAAATTTTAAAATGTAATTTTAAAAATTGAATTTAAGGGGAAATTAC
>OMNN01054372.1:8701-28357 GCA_900302755.1 Chromis chromis
CTGACATGCGGTGAAGAAAAAAAAAAAAAAAAAAAAAAAAGGAGAATTGTGTGGACAATATGTTTATTTTGATGAACACCAATGTCCGGTCTTGGGGAGAGTGACAGATAGACACATTACACTAAGCGGGCGTGAGACAAATGGGATCCTTCCTCATCTCACAGCCGCAGCAGCAGCAGCATCCACCATAATATCATCCTTCATCATGTCCAATAAAGCCACACACAGAAAGACAGCATTTTTTCCCCCCTACACACATCCCTGAAAAACGGATCTCTAGACACACTCTTCTTTCTATAACTCTGATGAAATGCTTAAAAAACAGACTGAGGCATGCTCATTTAGCCTGTGATTTTGTCTTAGGGAAAAAATAAATAAATAAAAGAGGGACAGAGGAGAGCGGCAGCAGACAGAAACAAAGAGGAACGCTGCACCATTCACTCACTGGTTATGGTCTCTAGGTAAGTGTAACGGTGTGCCGAGGAGGCTTGCGGTGGAAAAAGGGGGGGGGGGAAGAAACACAAGCATGCATCTGTGTTTTTCATGGGAAGGTTACAAAGCTTCGGGAGGAGATGGGAAGAGACAAGAATAGGGGTCTCACTCAAGCCGAACTGTCTGATTGGATAAAGAGAAGTGCCTGGCAGCCAGGCAGACTAGCGCTGGCACACTGTTCATGCCACCCTCTTGCCACACATTTGGCACACAAGACGTTGGCACAGCTTGTAGGGCCCGGTTACTCACTGCATGGCTCACAGGCTACATGCGGCTCCCAGGCACTTTATTTGCACCTCCCCAAAATATTTCCGAATTACCAAATATAGCGGATTTTACATAACCTATACACCAAATTTAGGTTGTGCATACATTGTTGCTTCTTGCGATACTGCACAAAACTTCACACCTGAAATAGGTAAGGAGTCAGAGCCTATCTGTGAATGCTGGTATAGAGGTGGAGCTTGTAAAATCCTACACTGTGCTGCAGCAGTTTTGCAGATTAGCAGCACAGATGCAGCCAAACAATGGATGTTAAGTAAGGTTAAGTTAACAAAGGGAGCATTTCATATCTGTTGCAGTGTTGTGCAAGTGAGTAAGCAATGCGAAAGGTGTTGTCAGCTTTAACTGGCAGGGATTCTACCATCATTTACTAAAGCATCATTTACTAAAGCTCCTAGTAGGAGGACAAAAGTGAGACAGGCAGTCTATGTGAAGTGTTAACAGCAAAAATCGGAACAAAATAGACATTTTTTGAGTGTGGGTATGAATTCCCCAGAGCTACAACTGTGGTACTGTAGCTGGCACTTTTGTACCATCACTAACGAAGTTATTATTTTCCCTGAACTGTTTCCCTTTGTTGACACAGCAGAGAAACACAAAAGAACGCGGTAAAAATAATGAAGTTTGCAATGTCTCTGAAAAATGTGCTATCTGATGACTGTGTGGTGGGAAAACATTAAAGCCGAGTACAAATAAACAGCTGCCAAGCAATATCACCTGCAGCAAGAGTTTTATACACAGACATTTATAATGCCACGCAACCTAACCTCTGTCTCATGCCAGGCAATCTAATGAAAATCACATTAAAGTGAAAGGAAGTGGGCTAACTGGAATTTGTAGCGCTGAGGGTTGTGATTTCATTGGCTGAGCTTGAAGAACACAGAGAAACTTCGGGGTTGTTTATCTTCAGTACAATAACTCCATTGTTGTACCTCCACCGGTTAAATTTCACTGTTGTGAAATTAAAGGTGAGAAAACTTTGATTCCATCCATTTTCGTGGCTTGAATTCAGCTCATAACAGCAGAAAACGGTTTCTTATGTCTCCACGTCTGACAGCGTGAAAGCTGCGCTCCGGAGCTAAGATGGAATGGCATGTTTACCAACTATGGTAAACGTTTAATTTGACAAGCGTGGCTGACAGCCTGTGATCATTTACATGGGAGACAGAAATTTATAGCATTTGACTTCTGTCATCTAATATCAGTATTACTGAAACAGCAAACAGACCCGCTACTCCATGCATCAATGGAAGTGCAGACAAAATGGCTAGCAGAGCATATTCAGCCGAGAAAAATGGAGGGACCTCCTTCAAACACAATGACAGATATTGATTGGGAACAATTGTGCAAAGTCTATGCTGCGACTCCCTAACGTAGGATGCACCTCCAAAAACAATATGCACAGGATGTTATTATTTATGACTTCTGTGCTCAGATGAAATAGGTTTGTTTCCAAACTATAATCACTTAATTTGCAGTTTGCTTTCAAGTTGCTATCAAACTTAAAAAATGAGCCTCCATGAAATCTGACTGGTTTGAATTATGAGAGAAGCCCCGCGGTATCATTAGCCATCAGCTATCACGAGCCCCTCATGCAACATGACATTCAAATATCTGCACTCTAATATTGATAGTATTGCTACTGTAAAGCCATTTACAGCCTGAGAGCAGAAAGACTGTTACTTTGTAAAATGAAGCGAGGTCTATTAAAGGAAGTGTATTATATAAATGTGTGAACTGTGTTGTTGTGACATTATTAGAGAAGGACCATCCTGTCAGCGAGACCCATCCAACAAAGAACACAGATTCACAGTGAAGCACTGATGGGCACTTTAACAAAGAATGTGCACATCATGTGAGGGTCACACTTCAGCAGGTCATACAATACAGTCCCCCCCCTCTCACTCTCACTCTTTCTCACTCTTTCTCTCTCTCTCTCTCTCTCTATGCCACTTGCAGAGTCTATAGAACCATCTCCTGTGCTTCAGGGCTTTTCAATGTAGTTATTCAAGCAGAACACAACTGTGTGCCTCCATCTGATAGAAGGTTAAGGACCTCTTCACTGCTCACAAAAAAGCCCGCCACACAGAGGTGAGGCCAGGCTCACCTCAGGGAAGAAATCTTTCTCTGTCCTCCTCCTCCTTCTCTTTCACTCTTCCTTTTCTCCTGGCACGGTGAAAAGAAAGGTTCAAAGGATAATGGCTGTCTTATCACTATGTAAAAGGGGAATGGGAACTCCAGCGAAGTGCCTGGCCTTTTGTGACAATGAAGAAAAGAGCAAAAGTCTATTTCACTGTGGTATATGCACTGGAACAGTCCATGACCACTTAAAAGGAGAAGGCTGCTGGAAGACAGTCAGGGGGCGAAAGGCCGGGCAGCTCTTTAACTAAACCTGCAGCAAACATATCTGAACCAAATAACCTCCTCCTAAAAAAGGGCCAGCAGGAGTATATTAGGTAGGTGAAGTGTTGCCTTACAAGCAATATAACTTCGGCTCACAATTCCGAAGGTAGTGATTTCATGCTCGAGCCCTTTTTGGTCTATAATCCCATTCTGTAAATTGACACATGATTCAGCAAGTGTTAGTGTATTACTGCACATTGTCTTTGCCATTTTGGAATCCTGCAATTTCACCTCGGCTAAAAAGGCATCAACTTACATTAGCCTGTGTGTGTTTTGAGGTTTTATTCCTCTCAGGTCTGGTCAAACAACTAATCGGTGCTAATGCTAGACTTAGCAGACTAGCTGCAGCCTCCAGGTGCTGCAGAGCCGGAGGAAATGTCTTTTACAGGTTGGTTGGTTTGATAGATTAGCAGTGTTAAAGCAGTAATTAGTGCAACTTTGAAAGGTTTACTGACTGCACTTAGTTTTTGTATTTTTGCGGTTATGGGCTAAACGATTATTTGACTTCAGTCCTGGTTACCTTTTTACCTGTCATGTCTGTGAAATCTACTTTTCATTATTGCGGCCACTGAAGGTAATGGGGTGACTGAGCTGTATTTCAAGACTAAATGGAATTTTTGAAGAAATGAGGGGGAAAAAAAGGTGGAACACAAGATTGTAAAAGACCACAATAAGTTTGATTCAACATTCTGAACCCAAATCCCACTTGTCGGTATACAAGGTATGTCATTTATCATAGGATGAAATGGTAAAAACAGGAAGAATAATCAGATCTATAACTTTACGACTATTTGTATGCGACATGGAATTTAACTAAAATCATTTTATTCTACATGTTGCATTTAAAAAAAATGTCAAAAAAACAAACTCTTTGCCATAACCACATTCTGTAAAAAACTAAAAATTCTAAGCGCCTCGCCACAGCCAGTAAAATATTAAAAACTCAGCTGTGACCAACAGTCACATGACAAAAAATCTGAATGTTTTTGGCTGAACTAGGCTGAACAGCAGACTGTGTTTACACAGAGCAGATAGGAGACAACTATGGAAACATATTTAAAATGTAAATATTAAAGAATCTATTGTATGTATAGCAATCATTTTTCCTGTATTGGTAAAACATGTGGTCACAACTTTTTTTTTGGTTTCATTTTTAGGATTTATGGCATTGTAACTGTGTTATATTGCACAAAAGACAATTTTGTTCTCTGTATTTCTTGCCATATAGTTGCAGGACTTTGCACTACAACAACAAAAGAATCCCACAGTGAGTAAAAATGTGACAGGAGTCCAGGAAGTGCTTGAGGTTATTTGGATTAAAGGTGGAGTCTGCCTCTGTCGTGTAGAATGATTGCAGATATAGTTCACACATTGAATGGACGGCTAGCAAACTGCCGGGACATATGTGCTGCAGTTGACACTAAGTATATTGGATTAGAATCACATCCTCCACCTTATTATTTATTAATTATTTATAGCGGATGCACTGTTTTATGCTAATGAAACAATCACTGAGTCTATGTGTATATAAAAGACTGTTTCTGTTGTAATATGACGACATTTGAAACTAACGAAGGAGAATGGCAGCTGACTGGACGAGTGAGAATTTGATGAAAACTAGATAACATGTAAGCTTTAAAGGTAAGGCAGACATATTCAAGCAAAAAAAAAATGGTTGCGGTCAGTCAGCTTAGGACAGTGCAGCTCTATATCGCTCTGGTTCAACGCGCTGGGGGAAAAAAAAAAAAGACTTATCCTGTTCCTGTCATATAGCATGAGACTTAACCTCACACCAGGCGCGACCTCTTTGTCTGTGTCAATCCATATGTTTGAACAACCTCCGAAAAATACATGATAATTCGAAAAAAAAAAGGGTTGCCGAATGATGAATTATGTATCAAAGGACAAACACATCAATAAAGGCTAATGTGCTCTGTTTTTGGACAGGAAAACAGCAGAGGTGCCAGGTGACAGGGAGAGATTTAAGAGCTCTGGAAATGAATTATGACAGCGATTTAGATAGGTGTCAAATGCACATTTACATTCAGCTCACGGCTGAAGGCTAGCAGAGGAGCTTTCCTGCAATTTGGGGGTGACACTGATATAGATCATATCTGATGCCAAAGGAACGAAGGTCTCAGACACAGATAGTGACCTGGGAGTGGTTGTGCCTATCTTTGTGTTGAGGCTCTGTTTTATGTGTGGCGAGTGCTGGTTGCATCGGGTGCACGGTTTCTTTCTTGCTTTGATTGTTTGTGTGTGTGCAGTTATTGGGTAATTTAGGTGTCACTTTTGGTGTCAAAGATTAGTGGGAATTGTGACAACACCACAGCATGGTCTGCTCGGTTTGCGTGGGTTTAAAATTATTTTGAAAAGCTTCTGTCAATATGTGGCCAATTTACAACTGGTACAAATACTGTACCTCAAGGAGAAGAAAAAAAAATCCCCGTGCCAGAATTCTGTCAGTAAGAGTCCCGACAGACACTGGTAACGCGAACCAATTCGGCTCTCAATATACTCAACAGCAAAATCACATATTGAGGATAGAGACCACTGTTTAACTGGAGGATTCAGGTTTAAGCCCCCTTGTTGGCAAGCATCCATTTTTCTTAAGTGTCTCTGAGCAAGGGACTGAATCCCTGCCTTTTCCAGGACCAGCTGTCTGTAGCCGAACCTGCACCACAGGCTCACAGCGGATAGGGTAGAAGGGGTAAAAAAAAAAATCCTACAGGGATCAATGAAGTATCACATGATTATTATCATTACCATTATGACAGATAAGGGTCATGGTCAAGGAGAAAACTCAGCTGGCACTGCCCCTTCATCAACACTCCCTTCGCAATAGAGCATCTAATATTCTATTACAATGATGGCAATTAACAGAGAAATGATAGCGACCCGCTGACAATGGACAAATTTGTGACAACCCTTTCAATTGTTCTTTTGTAGAGGAAATCTATATCATTGTCTGGGAACGTTGAGCTGCAGTGTGCTGCATCCACGCTTGAGCGCTTTTACAAGTGGTGGTTTAACGAGGAGCAGAGGGCAAAATTTTAGCTACCTATAAGCTCTTGCAATTACACAAGGTGGCAAAAGGGACACTGTTCTTAAGCGTGAGCCTAGATGGGCGAGCTATTTTTTCAGTACTACAGCAAGAGGCCAGGCCAGCTATGTTTAATCTGGAGCGCAACCTTTTTCTTTCCCAAAAGGAATATTCCTTATTATAATGGATGAGTGGCAACCCTCCGCAGAAGTGATAAAAATGCATGGCTAGAGTGCAAACTTAACACACACGTCACACACATACAGATAGAAAAAGCACAGTGATGTAGGGTGAAGAGGCGCTTATCTGCTCTCTGCTCCGTCTGCCCCGTTTTTCTTTTTTTTTCTTTTTTAGCAAATCTGCCGGTTTTCTTGTTTCTACCGGTAAAACTTTGTTTATTTACACGGGATTTGAACTAGTATTTTTCAGTCAATTTGCACACTGATTAATAAAAAACTGCCAATTTTGTGTGATATTTTTGGGACGGTTGATATTATAGGCATATGGAAAACAAGGGGAGCCACAAGGACGCCCTAGCGGTGCAGCATAATAATTAAAAATTAATAATAGATAATCACATATTTGACGAATGACTGAAAATCTCACCTGCCATGTGGTGTATTGTAAACTGTATGATTACACAATGGGTGAAGCCCACCGAAGAGCAACACAAAAAGGAACGAGCATAGTGGTACATGATTCATCTATTTTTTAAATTTTAATTGCGGAAAAACAGCGACAGACAAAAGGACTCAAGTGTTTTCCAGCAGTTATTCCGCTGAAATTCTTGTGTATGTAATTATTAATGATATACACCATTGGCGGAATGTCAACACTTATTCCAGTAACTTTCCTTCATGTTGACATTAACAAAATGGCTTGAGAGAAACAGTTGAGGAAGACAATTCCTCAAATCTGTCAGGATTACATATTTATGAGGTCCCCTGCTCAGCATCCAAGGAGGTCGCTATGGTGATACAAACTGATGTATATTCTAACAATGAACTTTGTGTGTCAAAGAATGCCTTAGAGCATTGTTGAAATGGTTAGTACAGATTCTACCAGGGCGCTCTGTGTAGCTTTCAGATCAGCAAATACACAATTAAAGAGACAGTCATGCTGAGGCCACTCTAATCAATGTACTGTTACAAAGAAATGTAATAAAGGGATGATGGAGTGATGCCTTCAGGAGGCTGCTGTATTGTTAGGGCAGACTGCAACACTGTTGTGCCACAAAAATATTTTATTAGCACAACTCTGCTTCTGAAAAACAAAAGAGTTAAAAAGGATTTCGACACCCTTTTCTTGTAAACGCACCGTATTTCTGCCAAATAGAGTTTTATGGGTGCTTTAGTCTTAAGTAATCCAAATTATGCTTTATATAAACACAATACTGTCACCCAGGGAGTCTTGTTTACCTACTATTTTCTCACTTTGAGGTAAAATTACAATTAGGGTAGATTCAGTGTGGTTCCATCCTCCAAAGCAACCATCTGCGTTACAGAGCACACTGTATAATTTGGAAACCTTTCATATAGCATAAAAGCCAGCTTTGCATCCAGGTGACGTATTACTCGCTTAAACCTGCCACTTTTGACCCCTTTACACAAAACAGGAAATCATTCATAAGGCTCTTCCTTCCTATGTGAATGGGACTTTAGTATGTTGTGGGGTCGAGCCCTGTGTTTGGTCTCACAGAAGCATGTCCACACAGTTGAGCTCAGTATGCTTGAGGAAGTAGGACTTGGCCTCGTCCATCAATCCGCCTGTCTTCCTTTGCCAAGCTGCAGGGAACTACCCATTATGGAGTCATTTTATTAATAGGACCCCTTTCCTCTCCGCCACACTCTTGCAGAGTGCCTCCTCATTCTGTCAGAATGGAGTATGCCTGCAAGCCACCTCCATGAAACTGCTGCACCAGGGCCCTCCCTCATTCTCCCATGTGAAAGCTCAGGCTGGGAAATATTGTGCTTTCAAGCTAAAATAGTATTTGGAGAGGTGAGCAATCCCTAAGCCCTAGAGCAAACAGTTTAACATTGAGGACTTATTTAAAATGATGTCCTTCCTCCTGGAAAGCCAATCAGATTTCTCTTTTAGTACACACAGAGACACCCACCCACACACACACACACACACACACACTAATACACATGCATGACACACGTTTTACATCATGCTCCCTTTTCCCTCCTCCTTCTTAATGTAAATATAGCTGCAAGCAGCATTGACTGGAGGGCAGAAAAAGGTCAAAGGATACAATAAAATCTTCGGGGAGACTGTGTATGACACAGTGCAAAAGGTGAGAGGAATGGCGGGGAAGGGGGTTGTTTAAACGGGTGGAACATGTGAGGAGATTGCAGAGGAATAGTCAGTCACCACTGGGCTAGGTACACAACTTATATTAGACACATTTTAATACGGAATAAAATCATTAATTTATTATAATTCCCATATTCCATTTATAATCTAGTTGCTGTTAGTTTATTGTAATATATTTTTGTGCTTATTTGGAATTCAAATATTCTGTTTCTTTTACTGTCTTGTCTTATAGTCTTTGGTGATGCTATTTTGGTTTTCATTGCTCAAGCAATAAAAGTGCACAGGTAGTTTATGCTGACATAAAGTTGCCACCCATGTTTAAACCCTCCTCAAGAACCTCCTTAGATATATCATTTTGAAGCATAAAGCGGCCCAATTAAAACACACTGTAAATGTTTTCTACACAGAACGAAATGTTTTAATTATTGTCACTTGCTCGCTCAGCGTATGAGTCACACGGTATTTAGAAGCGTTACCAACTTTTTAACACTTGTCAGAATCAACACGCAGAAAATAATGGCTGAGTCAGTGATATGCCTCGGTGATTCAGAGGAAAAACTGACTTAGAAAGTTTGCAGCTTTCTCGCTGGCTAACTTATCCATCTATCTATCCATCTGAGGCTTCATTTAATTGTCTGCATAGTGCAAAATGAAACAAATACCAACAGCACTGGTCTTGGGAGCACACATTTTACTAAATTAGCAGGTTACTTTGATATTCATGAATACTAATGTTACTAAGGATTACTAATACAAATATTAGTAATTGCTAAAAATTACTAGTTGCACCATTGTCTGAGAAACATATAGGGTCTCAATACAGTTTTAATATGCAATATATTCATCACACCAAGTAATTCAAAGGAGACGCCTGGTAATAATGCTGCATGTACCTCGGCGATGGGAAAACCCATGCAGTCTCAGCAAACATGGAACACTTCATTCACACGGCGGAATAAACGAACAAACATGTTCAGATTCAATGAGCTTCTTAATGAAATAAGACGTCTCTGCACAGCACAGTTTAAATATACAGCCGCGCCGTTGTGAAATACTGGCTTAACTGGGCTCTTTTTTTTCTCTTCAGAGGCGAGGAATGACTCGCTAGAAATGAACCCAGTTTGAAAGAGAGCATGTCTTTCTCTGTGATAGTGCCTTTGCTCTTTTTTTTCACATGTGAATCTAAGCGATGGCCTTGAATTGAAGAGGTGTATTTCTGCTCTCTTTGTTGGTGATGAGTATACTCAGGAATGCAAAGTGCTCCGACTGCACCTCTGTGACTAGCTCAGCTTAACTAATTGACACAGCCGGCAATGCTTTAAATAATAAGGCATTGCTAACTGTGTTAATCACCACCCAGAAAATAAAATGTAATAACAGACTTTTTGTGTTTGTGAAAGCACTCAATGACAGTTTGCTCCGACGTTCACAGGTCTGATCCATAAATCTCTCTTAGGAGACAAGGTGTGTATTATGTACTTTGATATCAATAGGTGAACATGAGGGATAAAATGAACCGCTAGTTTAATTTGAATAGCATTCATTTCACTCACAATGGCCGCCGTCCCTAATACCTGCAGTGTTTTACTTAGATTAGGCTTAAGCTTTTTTTTAAAGGCCATTTCAATAATTTGACATTTCTCCCCAGAATAGGAGAGAATGAGCACCGATAAAAACTTTTTCTTTTTTTCTCTTTTCATGCAAAACACTTTCATCTGTCATTTCATGATAGCCCGTCTCTCTTTGTCAGCATAAATACGGGAGCCCCTATTTGAATATGGTTACACATCCCTCTATTTATTAAAGCTTGGATTAACATGACAGGAAGTTTTGTCTGGGGGCTCTTTAAGATGGCTCAGAGAGGCAATCTGGTGACAGTAATAGGATCCAGCTAATATACTTGACTGATGCTCCTTTCCCAGTGTTATAAAGCAGAACAATGGGAGTGGGGTTCTGGGAGTGAATACATTGTGTTTTGAAACCGTGTGTGTGTATGTGTGTGTGTGTCTGGGGGGACGAGGGTGCGCTAATCAGCTAGAATACCATCACTTAGCAAATATAAGGGCTGAAGAAATAAAAATACTAAAGGTCACGGAGCAATTCCATCAGGACAACTATGCTACAATTAACTGAATAGACAAAGGCTCTGACATTAGTGAGAGCTATAATAATGTTTTACTCCAGCGTCTCTGAGTTTGTAGAGATTTGTTAAAGGTTGGCTTTAAAAAATAAACAGAATTTCATTTGATTCCTGCGCCTCTTCCGCCAGCGAAGTCCTCGAGTTGTTATTTTTTGGTGTTCTGATGTCACGTGTTCAGGGAATACTGGCTCTAATGTGTGCAGGGATTTGTTTTTTCATTTATTGATGACATTTCAATGGAGATATTTTAATAAATAATCATCTGATAGTGATACTTGGGACAAATCTATGAGGAAAAACTGTGATAAAACCTTATAACAATGATGCATCAAAATAAAAATGCAATGAATAAATGCTCTCTTTATTCTCATTTTACCTTGTTATTATGTCCATATAGTGTTTTTTTTATAGCCTTTTCAGGTGTTATATAGTTTAATATACCTATAGCTTTCTAGGAGTATTTTATACCATGAGCAAAATAAGCAGTCAGTACATACATAACAAATCTAAGGAACCAATTCTGTCAACTTGCAGGGTGGAACTTTCCATATCATTATTTCTCAGAGTCGGTTACCAGTTCCAACCTGCATGGCTTACTAGTTTCTCCAAAATTACATCCGTGCCATTGCATAGAGCAGCATAGAGTAGTTTTACAGTGTTTGTAGGTGAGTTGGTGTGCTTTAATTGATGTGAGAGGTGATGGGGAGGGACGGGGGAGAGAATGACTTCATAGATCAGATTTTAAAGGACGAGTTCCATCTCAGCCATTTTAAGATTTCAAATAAGTTTTTAAGCAAAACTACCAAAATTGTGAAAATGTACTGCTTTCCCATGACTTAACATGACTGAATATCTTTGGGGGTTTTGTATTGCTAGTCAGACAGGAAATGTGATGACACCAAGTTGGGCTGTAGGGGATTGAAAACTGTAAATGTAATTTTTTTAGAATTTTCTTTTGATGGTTTATAGACCAAGCGACAAATTAATTAATCGAGAAAATAATTGGCACATTATTCACAGATGAAAATTATCATTACTTGCAGCCCTACAGGAAAACACAGCATTTTGCTTGAGAAAGAAGTAGAAGAGTCAACTTTCAGTTAAACCTCAGAAAAAATATTCACAGCACATCAAACAGTAAACCCTGCATCTTGCACTGAACTGTGAGCTGAATGTGTCACTACATCCCCACTCCGCTAAAAGTGTTTTTCTGTTTACCTTTTTGTTGTCTTTCTGTTATTGTCGTCTATGTTTTTTTATGATTCTTCATTGGCTGACTCGCAGCAGACTTCACTATGATGCAGGTTTTTTCTCATGTTTTTTTTTGTGGTTAGATCTATTGCTGTCAATATCAGTATGCTGAGAGGCACTTGCTTATAGACATTTCCATATGTCAGAGAGCTATGGATGGACAGTGCGTGTATGTGAGTGTGTGTCTGTGTGTGAGCTGGGTTCGCAGATCAAACACACATCTGTTTGAGAGATAGAGGGGAATGTGTGCATCTCCCCCAAACCTCTCAATACTAATTAATGATCCACTGATAGTGGCCAAATGCCAACTGTCATTAGCACCCAACACAACACAAGTACACAGATGTAGATGCGCACACACTCAAACACAGATGCTACACGGTCACTCACACTAGACCACCAGAAGCCATCTGCGGATAAGATACATGCACACAATGTCCTGTTTCCACTCGCTGCTTCCTAAGAACCCCCCAGCAAGAAAAAAACAGAGGTAAAAAACAACTTGCGTGCTTTAACATGGTTAAACTATATTAACCTTAACCAGTCAACTAAATGGCAATCTAATCTGCACTGTTTAAGAGCTGATAGTAAGCTTTGCCTGTTAAACAGACAGCATTTACGCTGTATTCTTAAAGACATGAATGACAACCTCAATTCTCGAGTAGCTGTGGACCTTTGACTTCTTCACTGATAGTGCCATTTGCGTGCTCTCAAGCAGTGTGCTCGGTAAAAGCATCTGACAGCTATCTTTGATTTTATTTAGCGAGGATTTCAGCTATGCCTGTATCTAAAAGGATATGCCACCCACTCTCTGTCTCTTGTGCGGTTTTTCTCCCTGCCTGGATCTGTCACTCCGTGCCTTGGTGACAGGGTCAGATAGAGAGAGCAAAGTGGTGAGAGGTGTGACACTGTGAGCAGATGAGGGTCTCCCCGTATGGAGGGCCCCAGCGTGACACCCATCACAGCTACCCCAGACAGCCGCCAGTTGGTCCGAATAATGCCACCCACACTGGCTCCGGTGGGGAGTCTGAAAAACCACATGAACCACATGAACTGGACCACCAGTCAGGAGAGAGATTGATATTTCAGTCCCACTATTGGTAATCAAACTGAGCCGTCATCATGTCCATTAAAATGTCAAAACACAACATTCGAGGATTATATACATAGGACATAGTGGCAATCACATTAGCTTTGGAAATTTCTGTGATGTGATATTTTGCTGCCTGTTGTAACCTATTAGTGTTTAATAGGTATCACTAGCGCCAATGACAACAGCTACGGGGAATGCATCAACCTAAAATTCTTCCCTGAAAATCAGAGTGCAGCCTTGTCTCGTCTCGTCTCTCCTCCTCTCTCCCAGTGCAGCCTGCCTGCCGCCATCTCACGACAGCATCTCTCCATCTCTCACAGCCCTCTGATCTCTGTGTCAACAGGCAACACCAGCAGCTCACACTAACTCAGCATGCATCAGCCCATCTGCAAGGCAAACCGTCTACAAATGCGTTTAGCATAGACTTTGGGTACGATTAATGGCACGGTTAGCGAATACTGTAAGTGCTGATGTCTTTACACCTGACAAGGTACCACTTGAAAGGTCCCTTCCCTCGCAATAAAGACAGCTCATGAACCTTTGCGCAGATATTCTACACGAGGCTGGGAATTTACGAGCAGCAGGTAGGAGATCAAAGCCGCTGCTGACAGACTCTGCAAACACAAAGATTTATTCAACTCATCAAGAATTGTCGCAATGTTTTCTCAGCGGCCTCTTATCTCGGTGTGTACCTATACTGATGGGGGTTTATTAGTTATCGCTGGGCTAGGTGGGAGGCTGCACGGTTGTCCAGCTCAGGTCCAAACTCATACAAAGGTTGTGATGACAGGATCCGAAGCGCTCTGTGGTTACTCAGTGGAATTCAAATGCCAATCCCCCTGCCCAGCGCCATCTCCTCTCTCTCTCTTTCGTTTGTCATCTCTCCCTCTCTCTTCCCTCCCCTCTCCCCCAGTGTTTGTCAGGGTTGGTGATTAGCTGTCACCCTCTGCAGAAGCAGATAACACCCCACACAGCCTGTTTCCCCTCTGGGAGCATGCACACACGTAAAACAGGAAAACACACAAACAAATACACAAGTGTGCGCACATGCATGCAAACTAAAGACACTTAAAAACTCCGTCAAATGCAGTCAAAATGGTGATGAGTGTATCGCGTTTATGCATGCATTTACCAAGACTTCAGGCATATTCATTCACATAAGCATTGTGGTAACCTTGGCTATCATTTAGATTTGATCATATTCATCAGTTCCAATTCTTATTAATTCAGGTTCCAATTCCTTTATTTTCTGCAAATTTAGACTGCCATAAATGGTTATTTGTCACAACTTGCAATGTGATTCCTCTGAATCTCTTCCTGGTGAAAAGGCAAAATATTCACATCCTCTATTTTTTGCCATACATACTCTCTTTTCCTATTGGGTCAATGGCTGGACACACCAGAATTAGCTGATTTCGGGGCATTGTGTCTTGGCATTTTTATACCATCCTGCATTCAAAGGGACTTCTCCCTGCACTGAATGATTTTTTGCTTAACAATGTCCTCCTGTTTTATTACCTATTCTATGCGTTCAGCATCCTAATGTCTGTAAAGGTCTGTGCTAAGTAATTTTGTCATGTGCCCATGTCTATAATTCTCAGACCTGTCAAACTTTAAGTCTTGGAGAACCACCTTATGCCGGGGACTGGGGGTGGGTGTGGGTATGTATTATATTACTACACCTTTTTATCCTTTACTGTCATATTCCCTTTGTCAAAAAATATGAATCAACTTAACACATCTCTTCTTTACAACATCTTACGCCAATATGAGCACTTCATCTTATTTTCATTCTAGGTATATATAGTACCTGGATATATAGCTAACGCTGTTTTTGCTGTAATTTCATCTCTTTTAATTTACTACACTTGCCGGTACATTAACATTTAATTTGATGTTTAATTATTATCTGTTGATCTTTGATGACGAATGTCAACATTATTATTGCAACCTGTGCAGAATGCATAGTGGGGGAATCTGGAGATGCAGAGGCATGGCCATCTAGCCTGGTAAATCTCTAGGTTTGGTTGTTTTTTAATCCGGGGGTGCTATGATTTGCTCCTGTCATTACGATTACAGGTTTGGCTGCAATGATATTATGAATAAAATCTTGTTTAACCATCTGCAACAAACACATGTTCAATATAGCTCCCTTTGCCAACTTTAAAGGACTGGAAATCGAGCAAGCCAGCTACATACATTACATTAGGCTAACGTTAACTTAATTTACAATTTTAACTTTCTACATAAGCACAGTGAAAATACTCTTATTTTACAAAATATCCCTTTTTCGTTAAATGACAAATAAAAACTAGTAAAATCACAAAAAAATATTAACTTACATGGAAACCCTTAAAAAAAAGATAATAATAAGCACATCAAAAATCTTCAAATCATCAAAAAATAATTGCAGATAATTGCTGTAATTTTCACCACATCAGTTTTGTAAATTTTTACAGTATTATAGTAGTTTGTTTTTATTTATTGTTTCTGGCAAACATGCTATTTTTTGTGTGTGTGTTTGCTTTTTGTTTTGCAGTACACCCCAGCCTGTCTACCCTTGCAAATTAGTCGAGACCAGTCTTCACTCGAGGAACCAGCGAGCCGAAATGAAGAGGTGAAATGAAAGGGATACAATCAAGGTCAAGAGTGAGGCCGTCGATTTGCAGATCCTAGCTCGGGTCTCTAGAAATGACATTCCGTATTTGTCAATCATCCTCGCTTGCAAATGTGTTTGTTTTCATAGGTGGGTGAAGGCAGGTGGAATAAATCCGGGGCTATGAGTGTTCAAACTTCTCTTCTTCTACTTATTTGATTTTTAGGCAACTAGATACATGTTGGTGTAGATGATGGTCTGCATAATTCTGCAGCTTTTTGAGTATTTTAGAGTAACGAATCACACCAGCCTACTTTGATATCAAAAGGTTTACACAAAATGCGTATAACTTGGCAGGTATGAAAACAGTATGCATTGACCGTGTGCTCTAGCAACAATGCGTATAGGATTTAGTGGCATCTATTAGTAGGAATGGAGTATAGCATTCATATTTTATGTTTTTTATCTGTGTATAATGTATTGCACTACAAATTACAGGGAGCAGATTCTCTTCCATGGAGCCGTGTAGTAGCTACAGTTGTCCAGAATAGAAAAACCTAACACTGGTTCTACAGAGGGCCTTAAATATGTTTAAGTTGAAGTGGTAGTCGCTTTAGGTTTTCCTACACACTTGGAAAGGGAGGGTCACGGAATTGGAAGCAATCTGCAACATCACCGCTACCATTGAATCCTACAAACTGGTCCTTTATGATTTGATGACTAGTGTCCTCTAACAAATCTCTGGTTTCATTAAATGTTGAACCAGTTCCAACTAAGAAATGGTTTGCAATATCCAACCTTGGTGGTATCTATTTATCTTGTATTGTTTTTTTATGTCTATGTGAGTAATAATGTTTTTTTTTTTTAAATAAATAAAAATGCCCCCTCAGTCTATCCACCTTTTAGTATTGCATGATTTTTTCATTATGCTCTGATCTACTTGTGTCAGAGTGTTCTTTGACTAAAAGCTAAAAGCCAAGTGGCTCATTAGCAGCACTCATGAATCTGTCCAATTCCTGCTCGCTGAGCAGTCGCTCTGTGATTCAGACTACTTTCACAACTTCAATTGCGGGCACAAACAAAGACATGTTGTTGCGCTGTGGTAGTGAAAGGATGTCGTCCACCTTAATATAACAACTCACAGATCAAACCTCCAAATGTCCACTACTCTCATCTAATACAAACGAGCTGAAAGAGTCAAGCATGTGCTATTCAGAAAAAAAGGCACGAGGAAATGACATGTACATTTAAATGAACTTAACACTGAAAAAAGTCCCTCTTTGAATGCGCTGACTATTCTTTGAGGAACACATCATAAACTGGCTCCTCATTCATCTCATTCCCCCACTTTAACACAACTTCATTTCACACACACGAGGCACTTGAATTTTTGAGGAATCGTCAAAAGAGACGGCATAACAGGACGCACAAGAGGTGCCAAAAAAAATACAAAAAATAAAAAATGTGCTGAGTCTGTCAGCACCGTATGCACCTTGTATTTACAAACGGGTAGAGCTCGAATGACTAAGGGTTGCTATTTTTGAAGCAAATGTGCAGAGCCAGACAGTATTCCTCCAGTGTTACTTCGGGTAACGTGCCTTTTCCATCTTGGTGACAGGTGCTGCATTAGTAAGACAGGGTGTGCAGGGATGACATGGTATAGTTATTGTTACACTTGTGTATTGTGACATTCAATGGCTCAAATTCTTATTGCGGTGTGTGCTGCTATTCTGAATTAACACTGAGGTATCGGTTGACAACACAAACTCAATTTGGAAGTCATTTTTGAAGAGGAATACAGGCAATTTTTTTTTAATTTTACAAATGTTGAATAAAGGGTATTGAGATGACGAAAGAAATAGATACAGTCCACACTTCTACCAATGCCCAGAGGAAGGACAAAGGATGCTTTAAAAGTGAATAAGCAACAAGATTTAGTAGGTATAAAGAACAAGCAATGCCTAAGAGGAAACAGCTCAGCTTCACTTTGACTCTTAAAGGAGAGTTTTGTGCCTGAGGTCTGTCAAGAGTTTGATATTATTTCAAACAATCCCCTGTATTGTCTGGCTAAGTTAATGCTACAAAGCTTCAAGCACAACCAGGATCCAGAAACCTTCCATATGACACTTCTACTGAACACAGCACATGTATTATGTTTTGTTTGATCAAGTGGGTTGGGCAGGTAGTTCTCTATACAGCCTTCCACTCCCATCTACCAAACAATACCTCAGATTCAACTTCAAATTAATATAGCAGGATAGGATCACCTTGCCCTCTTCTCCTCGTATCATCTCCGTCTGTCACGATACAAAGAAGGATTGAAATGTAGCAGATAAATCTACGGCATTGGCTTTATCTGTTGCCCCTAAGCAGCTTTGCTCGCAGGAAAGCTCAAACAATGTTGGCTAGTCGTAGCCATTTTAAGAGTCAAAGTGTCATCTCGAAATTGTCAAGAACAAGAAATGTTTTCTTAGGAGATGACAACCCTGTTATGGAAGCACAATAGGAAAGTGAGGGGGAACAGGGGGAGCAAAGGGCAGAAGCCGTGATGAAACTGAGAGAGGAGAGGGGAGGAAGAAGGAAAGAGAAAGAAGAGAGCACAGAGAGCACAATAAAGACAGCAAGACAAATACAGAACCAAGAAAGACGTATGAGATCATGCCCCTGCTTCTGTGTACATATGGCGAAACGTGCTGGAGCAGAGAAAGACCAACACATTGAGATAAGCCCCTTTGCTCAGGCTTCCTTTTAAGGGTGATTTGGCAGCTTGGCCTCTTGTCTGTTGGCAGGCAGCAACGTATGCCCCCAATCATCTGCTGATCGCCGAATTACTTCATGCCTTTTCTTAAAAAATATCCATTTAACAATATTGGATGATTCGCCGGGGTACGACGGGAGCAAACAACTTTACATTCATCGCTGACATACGGCCTGCTGGTTTTACAGACAGGTATTCAGCCTCACAGGCGTGAACAAGAGAATCAGCGCGGAGACTTTTAACTATACAGGTTCTTTTTCTCATTAAGGCCGTATTATGTAACGTTTTCATGATTTATCAGTAAACAGTTTCTCCTCCCCTGAGTTTGTTATATTTGGGCGCTGCTTCTTCTCAGCATATAACGGAAGTGATGCATTTACCATATTAGGTAACTACGTCAATGAAATTACTTTACAGTCAGCAGGCTATATTTATAGTAGATGCACAGTACGGCAGAAGCAGCTCCACAGGAGTGTCTCCACCAGTGTGCCAGAACAATATAACATGCATACTCAGTGCCAGTTCTTTTTTTCTTTTTTTTTGTGACACAGCTATCCCATTGATCCCATTTCATTTCAGGTGAAGTTTTGCTGGATGCAAATATGATGTACATGCTTTCTGACCATTGTAAGTCTGGATCACATTCCAGCCGAGGGCACCTACCATCAACGCTCCACCTATACAATATGTAACTATGGAATACACTCCATGGACAGGAATGAAGTGTGACTGTGACCAGACAGGAAAATAATCTACGTAATCCAGATCGAAGCCCTAAAGGCTTTTATAGATCGACACCATAGATTTTCTCTCTGTCTCCATTTCTACCTGGCTTAGGTTTAATTCAACTCAATTAAATCAACCCATGAGCCCAGGAGTTCGCTGAGAAAGCAATCATTCATCTTTGTGGTGAGCCACTTCATCTGGGTTATAAAAAAAATAAATAAAAAAAAGACCCCTACTCTGCTCTTTCTCCATAGACACCATTAGGACCACTCAATATAATTTCAGCCATGCCAGCTCTGTTATAATTACTGCAGTTGACATCTAACAAACAGCTCTTTATGGCTGTCCTGGCCTCACTTTTACTTTAACAAATCTGATCATTTTTGTCGCAGACGGCTGCTGGTGTCTGTTGTGTGTGTGTGTGTGTGTGTGTGTGTGTGTGTGTGTCTGTGTGTGTGTGTGTGTGTGTGTGTGTGTGTGTGTGTGTGTGTGTGTGTGTGTGTGTGTGTGTGTGTGTGTGTGTGGGTTGGGGTGTGTGTGTGTGTGTGCGTGG
>OMNN01054373.1:8447-22861 GCA_900302755.1 Chromis chromis
GCAAACATGCAAATTATATAGAGACTTTTATCTTGTATTATAAAAAGAACACACACACACACACACACACACACACACACACACACACACACACACACACACACACACACACACACACACACACACACACACACACACACACACACACACACACACACAGGACCCTAAATGGCTTAATTATTCACATTCCTCTGGGCTAGCCAGGCATTGAATCCATTTTTTATGAGTTTGGAGCAAGAACAGTCTGTCGCTTTTGAAGCCAGGTTATTAACACGTACAGACGTACAGATAAATCAGCCTGCAAGACAGAAACACTTATGACTCTGGCCTATTATGCAACATTACACATTAAAATATCCTGTGCAAACACAACATTACAGCAAGTTAGGAACTATGTTCATACACGGCTTAGAAATACGGCATCTGTTTTCTAAACTACATCTGTTCATTAATGTTTGCATCACTTTGCTGTTAAAAGCAGCTTTACCTTAGAATTAACATGAGGTTATCTCGGTTTGCTGTCACTGCACTTCCTCCTGCAGCCTAATGAAGTCTGGCAGATTGCATGATAGAATGCAGACTTGAGCATGCACAGGTGTTAGTTTGCTCACTTTCACATTCAGAGCAATAATATTACAGGAGACAAACTCAGGATACTGCATCAGCTGAATGCTGCAGAGTTGAGGCAGTTCCACTGTGTGTTAACCCCACTGCTAAACATCATCCTACACAGCATGCTGGCATGATAAATGTGATACAGTACGCTTCTTGCAAGATAGAAAGGCAGACAAAAACGCTGCTTATTAGCTGCAAAATCTTTTGCCTTAAACGCCCAATTTTGTCTCGCAAAGGTATACCAATTAAAGGATCAGTGTCTTAGATTGAGGGGGATTTATTAGGAGACTATTGAGTATAAACATGACAATAGTATTTATTATCATGTTTTCATTAGTGTGTAATGGCCTGTAACTATGAAATGTTGTGGTTTTTTATATCTTGAAATCACCACTTCATATCTTCTCATGGAATTCACCATATTGCGGTGCCATGTTAGCAAAATGTAGCCCAAAATAGGCCTTTTTTTTCTTTACTTAGAATTATGGCCACTATAGGTTCGCCTCCACACTTACCCCAAGTAGTTTCTGGATTTATTTATTTTTACTCCTGTCACATTATTACTCACCGTGGGCTCATTTTTTACTGCAACATAAACTCTTGCACCTTTGTTGAAACAGCACAACCATGAATTGAAGTACAGAAAACTCAGAAATGTCTTTTCTGCAGTAAGACACAGTTATTATGCCGTAAATCACAAAAAAGGAAAAAAACTAAAGTTAAATTACTTAGACTGTTTATTTAACAATAATTGGAAAAACTTGGAATCAACATGTACCACATTTTTCCAAGTGCCCACAGATTTTACTAATGCTGGGAAAAAATGGTGGCTCCACATGGTAAAGATATTTCACAACTTACATTTGAAATGTGTTTCCATACTTGACGCCTGTCTGCTCTTCGTAAACACAGCCTGCAGTTCAGCCGAGTTCAGTTCAGGGTTTTGGGGTTCAGCTGGATACAATTTGCAGCCTCACCAGTAGATGCCATTAAATCCTACACACATATACTTTATGTCATTACTGCTCATATATTACTTAATTTATAACAATGTAATGTGATTTTATGTTCGGGTTACTGATTGATGTATTGCTAAATGTACTCAGATTCCTTCATCATACTTGACATGGGATGATTCTGGAGTGATTCAGTCCTAATGTGCTCTGCAGTCCATGTTCTGTGCAAAAACGTCAAACGTACACAAGAAGTGCATTAAGGAGATCTTCTAATGGTTTGAACAGCATGGAATTGTTACCGCAAGCATGATTACATCACAGCCTTGAAAAAACTATGAACATGTGCTCCTAAATAAATGTTGCATGTTTCTTGATATCCTCAGGATCATCCATGAAGATGGCTACTCGGAAGATGAGTGTAAGCAGTACCGAGCAGTGGTTTACAGTAATACCATCCAGTCGATCATGGCCATTGTGAAAGCCATGGTCAGTCTCAAGATAGACTACTGCAGCCCTGCCAGAGCGGTAAGATACACAAGCACACAAACATTCAAAAACACAATTTATTTATTAAAGCTTAACATCTGTGTACAATATGCTCTTCAAAATCCTCCAGCTATAGGCACAAGCACGGATTGACCACAAGTAATAAAGACTCATAAGCAAGAGCCAGGCTAAAGACTTAAGGCATCATTATTGTGTGAGAATGCAGAATTCAGCTGGCCTCACTAACAGTGGACAGATCACAATTTCCCTCAGGCTACAACAAAATAAAAAGCCTGTTTTATCAACAGCATCTTGCAGTTGTGGATCTGGAGCAGTCCTTCAGACATGCAGTGTGCTTTCCCAGAACTAAAATCACAAGTTTACCGTTGTTTCAACAACTTATTATGTCTTTTTCACTCCTTCCTCTCTCTCCAAATAAAAACCCAGCTGCATGCACCACTTATTATCTCTGAAGCAAAACATTTTACTCCCTCACTTAAACCTATTCTAGTACAACCTGGTGAACACAGACTATTTCAAAGCTGCGATGCCTCTGGGAAACCAGGTCTGTTTCTCACATCTCTCCTCCTCTCGGCGGTTCTTGTTCAGTCAATAACACGGGTAAGCTGTGCCAGGGTTTTAAACAAATGTGGGATCATGTGAGCTCCAACACACACCTGTGCACAGCAGCCTTTTTATCAGCAGCAGCATCGCTGTAGTAGAATCTGGAACACGGTGTAAATCCTTCTTCTGATACATCTTTGTAACCTGCAGGGAAACAGTCCTTGTCTTGCCGCCTTCATCTCCTTCATCTTTGATCTGCTCTTACCTCAAAGTTGTAATAGACTGAGAAGAGTCTTAAAGTGTGCTTAAGACCTGCAACAGGAGCAGGAGCAGCCACTGAGGGCTATTTTGGGGATTGGATTTATTCAGAAGTGCTAACAAGACAGATTTGAAATGCCAGATGTTTTCTACAGCCTCAGCAGAGACACTAATTGATTTTTTTCTGTGTTTGAAAAATACCCAGCTGTAAAAGAAAGACTACACGTGGTATAGCTGTCTGGTTTCTATTTTTTAAATGAAACTGTGACTTATTATTTCATGTCTGCTTTACATGTTAATGTTCACTAAACCCCTCTCTCTCATTAAGTAAGTCAGGCTTGTTAGTCTTTGGATAGCTCATCTTGTCAAAAGGTTGTTCTTTGGGAGGTAAATCTCAGAATCTAAGGAGTTTTGGAGTGTGATGTGTGTTTTAGTCTTTCCAAAATAAAAAATTCAAGACCTAGAGTGTAAGAGATGATAATTATTTGCTCTAATATAAGTTACGAATCCTAGCATCTCTGTCAAACTAGTGTACTAGTAACGAAGAGTTTACTTCCAAAGCTAACTTATACACTTTTTAAACCAGCTACAATATATGTTTTTTATACTAACAGTGTGAAAACAATGTGAACAGAGTTGATTATGGTGATGAGCCTACAGAGAACTATTAAGTGACTCGGCAGCTCCCCTTTGCTTTATGCTGCTCTATAGTGAGTTTTAGCTCCTAGTTAAATCATCTTCTCACAACTCTGCTCCTCTAGTTGTTATGGTATGGATTCTCGTTTTAGAAGGAGTCACCTGGGAACACCTGAAAGTCAGAGAGTCACAGCTCAAATAGCTTAACTAACTATAGCTTTAGCTTATTGAATCTGTCAGTAACAGTTCTCATGTCAGCTGGCAAAATCAACAGTAGACATCTAGAAAAAAGAAGCATGCTTTTATGTACCTTATGTACCTCTGACTTAAACTAAGGAATCTTTTTTTAATTCAACAATTTTGAGTGGCAAATCTGTCACTTTTAAACTACATGTTCAGAAGTAGTGTAGAAAGAAGAACTAATGGAATTAGAGCTCAGCCAACACTCAGCTTCCATCAATTAAAAACACTTATCAGTTTGAGTTTCTCTCATTTTCAGATTAGCTCTACTTCATCCAAATGCAAAGTGAATATCTTTGAGATTTTGATCTGTTTCTCGAAAGCTGACTTTGATTTGAAATTCAGAAGAAGAATTAGCCTTTAGATTAGATTAGATTAGATTCAACTTTATTGTCATTGTATAGAGTACAAGTACTAAGACAACAAAATGCAGTTTAGCATCTAACCAGAAGTGCAAAAGCAGCACTAAAGTGCATTATTTACAGTATGGTATGTACCATATGTTACAGTATAAACTTTATTTGATGTGTATACATTCCACACAGTGAAATCCTTTTTCCATGACAGGGTCAGCCATGATACAGCGGCCCTGGAGCAGAAAGGGTTAAAGGCCCCGCTCAGGGGCCCAGTGGTTGCTTGAACCTCTGACCTTCTGATCAATAAGAGAGCATTAACTGTTGCAACGTAATTTCCTAAAGTGTAGATGCTTAATCAGTTAATTAAAACAATTTCAGTATAATGAATATATAATTAATGTAATAATATGTACATCAGCTCATCAGCATATTAATTAAACATCACATACAGATAGATGTATATAGACAGATGGCACTCATACATGCAAACACAGGAGGACACACACCACCATCGACATCAACAAGTCACGGCTTCAGGCAGAGATGCAGTCTGCTGTGAACACTCATCAACCTTTGAACAAGCTGTCATCGAGGTCTAACAGTGGCTGAACTCATTCCTGTGGCGCAGTGTATGTCAGTGTGATTTTTACAGTGAAGCCGGCGCATGTGTTCTGTAACTGAAGCTGTAATAGAAGGATTGAGGACTCGGCTGTGGTGTGTGTGTTTTTTTTCCTTCTCACCGACAGATCTGTCAAATGGCTGCGTGTACGTGATGGTACTCTCACACTCCCACACATAGCAATTAGTGTGCTAGCCTGCCCATGCTTGCACACAGCAGCCCTGTGGAAGAGACCGTGCATGTGTGTACATACATGCAAACACATGCACAAGCTCAAAAGAGCACATGAAGCCAAATTGCACACTCTTACACATTATTCACGCTGTTTGCTGTTTAGTCTGGTTGAGGGAGCAGGAAGAGTTCCAGCAAGTGTATCAGTGAGATTCACAGTATAGATCACTTACATGCAGCAGCGGGACTTTCATCGGTGGCGTATAAACTCATCAGTCAAACTCGCTACAACAAAATACAGCAAGAATAAAACAAATTATAAAACAATAAATCTGTTTGTCTATTTCAAACATAGCACGCAGACACAATAATTCCGCATACTAAACTGAATAATGAACAGTAAATGGCGATTGATGTTCACTAAGAAGGTAAATAAACATTAATCAACAGAAGGAAGTCAATTCAAAATATGAAAACATGACAACCCACAAAAAGAGCATAAATGTATAGTGGTGAATGTGTTTCTCCTTAAATGTGTCAAACCCAAACTGTTTCCATCCAAAATTATCAAACCCACTGTGACACCGTTGTGAAGAGAAGACTAAGCATTTATTATTGCTTTTTACAAAAATATTTCTGTTATTGTGATTAAAGCCTGAAGAAGAATATTAATTCCATGCCAAAAGGAATATGTAGATCTGAGAGAAACAAGCAATGTGGCAAACAGCAGGAAGTCAAACCACAGTCTGTTATAGCAGCCCTGCATGCTGCTACCTTGAGTCACACCGACTATTTCATACATTTGCTCAGCACAGATTTGCTGCCACATCGGCTTATCATGATTTCCAGTGTTTCATAATTACATTCCTGCTACTAGCATAACCTTTGCGTCTTTGGCTGTCATCAAAAGACATAGATCCCATGGCTGCATATTACTTGATTTACCAGTTTGTATCCAGATAATTAACAAATGCTGAGAAGATTGTCACCTGTTGATCATTATCATCAGGTGCCAACTGTCACATGATGTTTGCTTTACTGTAGCTCACAAATGTGTTTTACTTAACTCTATGTATACTGTTTCATGTTTTGCATAGTTTAAAGCTTTATTTTAATTTTCATGATGTTTTCATCTTAATAGTACCCATTTCTCAAGTAGGTATTCACGAACAGTTTGTTGTCTACATTATTAGTCAATTAATTGGCTAAAAAAATCCCTTCTTTAAGTATATTCCACATTTGAGCTTCAGCTGAATTCCAAAACACATTTTTCACAGAATGACAATTGTAGAGTTTGTGTTTTAATAACTTATGGCCATTATAGGAGTGATAATACAATGACTAATAACCTCTTTGATGTGTATATGGGCATGCGAGTAGTGTAAGACAGACTTGAAAAAAACAACATCCAGTTTTTGACTGTGGTCCGGCAAGACAAACATTGGAACTGCCAGGTTTAAGTGGTACATATAGTTGGGTATCATCAGCATAACAGTGAAAGTCAATATTGTGGCTGCACAGGACATGTCTGTACAGTTAATGTAATTTCATCAAGGACAACAGTTCCAATGTTTGTTTTGGCGCTAATGTTCTCAGTATAACAAACTCGGTTCTGTGTCTTTTTCGCCTCTTGCAGGATGACGCCCAGCAGCTCTTCGCTTTGTCTGCAGCTGCCGAGGAACAGGGCATCCTTCCTGATGACTTGGCCAACGTGATCAGGCGATTGTGGGCTGACAGCGGCATACAGAGTTGCTTTGCAAGGTCACGAGAATACCAACTCAACGACTCCGCGGCATAGTGAGTGTGAATTTGCGGGTGTATTTTGTATTGCAACGCCACAATTAAACACACGTCTACCATCGCTGCAACAGCTATTCACAGGCTAAATTAATTGACATATTTTAATATTCAAGTTGCCACTATCAGGATTTACTTCTAGTTGCACATCAAATACACTGGTCTCTGTGTTAACCCACTGTAAATATAAACATGGCTAAATAGGAAATTTCACATTCACTTGTCAGATGTGCTTTTCTTCTCAAATTACTTGACATTTACATTAGAGAGTTATTTTACAGCTGAAACACGGCAGTGCTATGTTAATAAGAAAATGAAACATCTCCAGAGAGTTACAGTAAGAGAGTTTGTTTGCGTTTGTTCAATGACTGTGTTGATTACTTTCATGTTTGTGTCATATTGCGGGTTATTTAATACTATGCTCTTGGTGTAGTGATGGTTCTAATGTGCTGTCTTTGCAGCCTTTCTCATCTATAGCACAATAACTTCTCTGGGGAGTTATTGAGCCTGGAAAGATAGTCCAGTGATTTCCATTTAGTGCTTATTTCTCCCTCTCTGGGTTTGATTTCTTTTAATATTGTAACCTGATGAGCAGAGCGCAGAATGGTTTGTCTTTGGGGATCAAAAAAATTAAATTAAAAACAAATTGTGTTTACTTCAAGGAATGTTAGCTTCCATGTAAACTTTGAGAATTTATAGTTCTTATAATGATGCCCCCAAGTAACTACTTTGATTTTTTTTGTAAACAACTTGATTAATTTAATGGCATCACTGTTCTAAAGTCAATGTTTCTTTATGTGATATGTTCATAATAGTGTTCTCATCTTATTTTGAAATATAGCAGTTGCTATGTTGAGACGAAAAAAATAGTTTTTTAAATTATTTATTATGTTTTTATTCACCTCAATAAGTCTGACTGGTTTTATCAGCTCATTGATTAATAATTTTATAAGGATGTGGCATGCATGAACGGTGAAACGTTGGATATATATCTCTTTCTCTCTGTGAAGTGTAGGTTGGCTGGGCAACTAAAGCTCCCAGCTGGCCTTGGAGGATGATGCAATGCTTGTGTAAGTGGGGCAGGCTGTGTCAGGCATGGTGAAGATGCTTCCACGCTCCCCTACTGACCAACAGTCTGTCAGAAATCAGAAAATATGAGACGATATAGAGGGAAAATCAGAAAGATCAGTTTTAATTAGAGACCTAAAAGATACAAATGCAGAAATGAAAGAAAAGCATCCAAGTTAATATCTGGTGAGAAGAATACAACCAACTGACTTTGTGGGGATTTTAAATTGCCTCTCCATCTTGAATAGACCCTCTGTAATGCTTTCCACTTTGTTTTGCTGCAACTATGCTTTTCTTGGACTTGGATTATTATTTAAATAGATCACAGAGGGAACAGAAAATTTACTCCAGTAGAGTAAAACAGTAAAGAATGTGCATGTTGCCATAGAAATCCTCTCACTACAGTTCATTCACAATAGTAGTGGGTCTAGTGGCAAACCCACAGTGGTCTCACATCCCAGTTTCAGTCCCCCGTTTCACATGGGGATTTATTACAGAGTTTGTAGAGAGTCGATGTTTGCTGTCCATGTTCTGACCTCATCTCACTCCCCACAAGCCTAAACCAAGCTCAGGGATTGGAGTGACGATGAAAAATGTATCCCTAAAAAAATGCATTAGATACAGAGCCCAGCACCAACATATCTACTGCAGGGCAGTAAACTGAAATCAGCAAACTGAAACTCCCTATTTGCAGCAGCAGGGTAGGCAATTGCTGCAGGAGATAATATTTAACTTCAGCATGTTAAATTCACAGAAATCATCTCCTATCAGAGTTTATGCAAACTTGAGAGGCAACCAATAAGCAGCATAATATACACCGATCAGGCATAACATTATGACCACCTGCCTAATATTGTGTTGGTCCCCCTTATGTGGTCAAAAATGCTCTGAACCATTGGACATGTACAAGAGGACCTCTCATGGTGTCCTATGGGGTCTGGCACCAGGACTTTGGCTGTGGATCCTTTGGGTACTCTGGGTTGTACAGTGGGGCCTCTGTCAATCAAACTTGTTCCACTGCATCCTGTTGATGCTTGATCAGAATGGGGTCTAGCGATTGTCATGTTCCTCAAGATGTTCCTGATTGTTTGATGTTTTTGCCATGTGGTGGGGTGCATTTTCCTGCGGGGCCAGTGACATTTGGGATTGCCATTTGCATGAGGGAGTGTGCTTGTTCTGGGACAATGTTTATTTGGGTATCTAAGTCTCATCAACATGGATGCCAAAATCCAAGGTTTTCCAGCAGAGCACCACATAGTACATAGTATAGTAATATGATCAATGTTATTCACTTCACCTGTCAGTGGTCATAATGTTGTGGCTGATCGGTGTATATGTTGTTATTGATAGGACAAGTGTCTGCAGTGAGTCACTATAACATGAAACCACAACAGCAGCAACAATCAAGGCTGCGAAACTAATTACTCACATATAGTTATGATACTAAAACACCTCTGTGTAAATCAGCAGAGTGAAGGCTTCACAATACATACATATTCTCATATGTAGTCCAGACAAAAAAGCCTATTTGAAATATTTATGGATTAAAAATTCATAGCACAAAAAGTAATAATTTATCTTGTTTGCAGTCGATCAAATGAAGTGATCATGCTCTCAGAGAGGACCCCGGCAGAGACAGAGAGAGCTCTTCAGTAAAACGCAAACTGTTTTGGATGTTAATGCACCACAAGTGCCTCAGCGACCTGCGTGTTGATGTGCTGTGTCAACCTGTTTGTGTTTATGTCTCTCTTTTTTTGCAAATTGCGTTACAATCTTAATCCCTCTCTTTCTCCTTTCAGTTACCTGAATGACTTGGAGAGGATAGCTAAAGCAGATTACATCCCCACCCAGCAGGATGTGCTACGAACCCGGGTGAAGACTACCGGCATTGTTGAGACTCACTTTACTTTCAAGGAACTGCACTTCAAGTAAGGTCGCATGGCAAGGATGTGACTTGTCGATTAGAATTCGGGTTGTTTCTCTGAAACATAAATACACTTGTAAATGAAGAATAGACGGCCATTTCCACTCTTGCACTGTCTCCCTTTTAGCAGAGCAGGTGTTTTAGCCATTTGCAACCAATGTGAGAGTCCAGGGAGCTCTCGCTTAGCAACTGACCCGCAGTCAGAGGGTGTATTTGACACTAAGTAACCAGAGTGGTAATATGACCTCTGGATGTCCACTCACCTCTGATGCTTGCTTGTAGTGTGATTTGGTGGAACATAGAAGAAAAATTTCCAGTTAGTCTTTATTGGCCACACACGATGGCATGAAACCTGACTAGTAGACGCACTGAAATCTTTCCCTGGTGCTATTTTTAAAAGGCAAAAACTCAGTTTAGATATTAAATATATGTATCTCATTACTAGTGTTTTCATTGAATTACTGCAGGGCCTATCAGTGCAAACAGCCTCATTCTTAATTTTCCTTTCGTACCATACACCTGGTTTACAGCATTACCACAAATATCCACACTTAATTTTAGTCCTAATAGCACAAGAAGTACTGCCGACTGACCTTCCTGGCTTCAAATGTGCAACTCCACTACTCAGAAGCCAAATTATACCAGCAATTAAAGGCTTAATTCATCATGACTGTTTCAAGAGTCGAGTAAATGAATTAGATCCTGCCCACAATGCTCTCACTCAATATAGCCAGAGCTTTATTTAGTGATAACATATGAGTATGTCCTACATGGCACAGCACTGTAGGTCTTACATAAAATATGCTCTGGCCCAGAATGAGCACTCATGTGTGGGATAGTAATGGATGTATAGATATATCGCTATTGGACGTGTTAGAGGTGCTGTAAGTGTTGAAACATTTAATAACTGAAGCAGATCCCATTCTTGTTGAGAGTATAATATTTAAAATATGTTACATAAAATGGCAAGAAGAAGCTAAAAAGATGTGGCTAATAAAAATTAAAAAAACAGCAGCAGCCACATGGATCTGGTGTGACCTGTTTCCTGATAAACTCTCTGATATTTACCTTCTGCCACAGCCTCAATATTTGACCTGAATAATACATGGAGGCAATCAATGAGAGGAAAGTCATGTTTTTGTAATTCTGCTCTGTTTGCCATAATAAGTATAGAAAGGAAGTATGTATAGATACAGGGAAATGTTTGTTCCATGTATCATCAGAATACAGCGACCGTCCTGGATGTGGTTCTGACGTCAGCCGCCTATAGAAATTTTGCTCAGACCTCTCAGTTTCGATCACAGCGCTCGGCCTCCCCATTAGCCAGCGCTTTGCTTTGACTCACATTGACCCTGCAGTCTTTTATCAGATATCTGACATACATCTCTCCACTTTTGTTCTCCAAACAATCTCATGAAATCTTAATGCATTTCCAGGGATGGAATGTCACCCTAACTTTCTCCTTCCCTCCCTCCTTCACCACCATTCTTCCTGAAATGTTCTCTTCACTGCTTTGTCAGCTTCACCTTCTTCTTTTCTCACTGTGACCTCCTTCTCCAAACACACAAACACACAGTTTATCGCCTTTGTTTGACGTCCCTTGCAGAATGTTTGATGTGGGAGGCCAACGCTCCGAGAGAAAGAAGTGGATTCACTGTTTTGAAGGAGTAACAGCCATTATCTTTTGTGTTGCACTGAGTGCTTATGACCTGGTGCTGGCTGAGGATGAGGAGATGGTAAGAAAAATTCCCATCTTCTTGTGTGTGTGTGTGTGTGTGTGTGTGTGTGTGTGTGTGTGTGTGTGTGTGTGTGTGTGTGTGTGTGTGTGTGTGTCTTCATCTGTATGGATGATTTTACTTTGCTGGCTTCATAAATCTGCACTCTGGCTCATTTTCAGCGCGAGCTACTTTAGATTATAATGCATTGCGAGGCATTTAACACCGCCCATCCCTCCCTATTATGGTTTAATAATAGTGAGCTTCAGGTGGTAAAATTAGCTCATTGAACTCATCTGTAAAGTGTAATTATGTAATAAAAGTCCTAATAGCTATTTTTTCAAGTGACTTGAACCAATTGACCTCAATTTATTCTACTGCTTATGAATTTAAAGAAAGTGTTCAGAAGGGACTTGGCCAAAAGATGCTCTGAAGTGCCTCTGCACTGCTTATCCTCGCATTTAAAATGTGAAACAACATTGTCCCCTGGTGGCAGCTCTGATGTGCTGTTATGTTTTAATGAACACTGCAAGCCGTGACCAGTTTTCTCTCTCCTCAGAACCGAATGCATGAGAGCATGAAGCTTTTTGACTCCATCTGCAACAACAAATGGTTCACCGAAACCTCCATCATCCTCTTCCTCAACAAGAAGGATCTCTTCGAGGAGAAGATCACTCGCAGCCCCCTCACCATCTGCTTTCCTGAGTACACAGGTACACAGTGGAGCATCAGGGGTGGTGTTATTATCCCCCGTGGTAATAAATCACTTTCTCATCTCATTTTTTTTTGACTGTTGCTTCCCAGGAGCCAATAAGTTTGATGAAGCTGCCAGTTATATCCAGACCAAGTTTGAGGACCTGAACAAGAAAAAGGACACCAAGGAGATCTACACCCACTTCACCTGTGCCACTGACACCAAGAACGTGCAGTTTGTCTTTGACGCTGTCACTGACGTTATTATAAAGAACAATCTGAAGGACTGTGGTCTTTTCTAAAGGTAGGAAACAGGGACGACCGGGCGGTGGGAATTTTACTGTAAAGCTTAATTATAAAATGTTATTGAACAGCTTCCATGTCATTTAGGTGGCATTAATCATCTTACCTGACATGTATGCACTGGTACGTTTCTGTTTTCAATCTAGAGCTGGATTTGAATCATCAACTAACTAGTCAATTGGCAGAAAACTAACTGGCAACCAAAACACAAACAAAAATGTCAAAATCTTTTGGCTTTAACTTCTAAAATGTGAACATTTGCTGGTTTTGTGATTCTTCTGTAATTTTAAACCAAATATTTCTGAAGTTTCCGACTGTTAGTCAGAAAAAAACGAACTATTTGAATATGTCAGCCTGAGCTCTGGGGGATTCTGGATGAGTATTTGTACTATTCTATGACATTTTACTGACTGAAATACGTATACATAATAGTTGTCAGGTTAATTGATAATGAAAATAACCTTGACTCTGGTTTGACTCTGAAAATTGGAAAATTAGAGCTTCCGGCATGCAGTTCTATTAGACTATTTTTAATTGGAAATGTAAAATAGGCAAAAATAATAATGCCCTCCGGGGCACCACATTATCAAAACAGTAACCTGCCAGGTTAGGTGTTCTGGTGTGAAGTTTCCTCAGTTCAGATAAAGCCTCAAATCTACTTTTAACCTGTCTCACATTTATATGTACATTCAGGTATGTGCGGATATAAATCTAGACCCTACTGGGGATATTGAAAGCCACATAATGCATTTATCGCATCACCTACTGACCAGTTTCACACAGCCTAACATGAGTTTTTAATAAGGATGTCATATGTTTTATAGATTGAGATCAGTCGTAATCTATAAAATATATGACATCCTTAATTATTAATATAGATCTACATGAACAAATTGTCCATAAGTTCTTTAAATTTTATAGAGTAAGACATGGTTCATTACTGTGGTAGCAAAATGTATATTCCATATACCTGATTATGACACCTTAAAACCTCAGCAAATAAAACCAATGCATCTGAATGACTATGCTTGTAGCAATAAATTAAAAATGGTCACTTTGTGTGTGATTTTATTTGGGTGAATGAACTTCCTTTTTACATTACATTTTGAGGTTGCAGTTGGAAATTGTAGTCAGTAGTGGAGCAACAGCCTTTGTCTCTACATCAAATTTTGTCTAAAAACTAAACTTGTCATCTTTCTTTTCATGCAGGACAATGCCTGACGCACACAGACTGCATGAGAGACTGCAATAGCCATGTGACGATTACAGCTTTTCATAATGAAAACCATAACGGACTTGATTCCTAGAGGGGGAACCTGAAAAACTTCAACAATCGCTGATTTGCAACCATCACATTCTTTGTTTAATCTGTTATTTTTTTTATATATATATTTCTTACTGCTCTTTATCAGGGGTTCTTATACTATTCATACTGAGTACCTGCAAACACATATTTGACCCACAGCTTTCCTCAAGATCAATCAACTAACAATCACGGCATCATCCCGCCTGAGAAATGGCTGTTTTTTAATTAGATTTGTGACATAAATTATATTAACCAACAGGCTTTAGGGGGAAATAATTGTTAGAAGAGCAACACTGGGAATAACAATAGCCCATTATCTCATCATAACACATGGCAAATGGAAATACAGCAAAATTTAAATGTTTTTCATTCTTAATAGATCTTCATGGACCAGTCTGAGAACCACTTGTTTAAATGGTATTTATTTGATTTTTTTTTAAATTCAGATCGATTATTGAGTTTGTAGGTTTTCATTTTACTTTCCTTTTGCTTTTGAGGTTTAATAAGAGGATACAGTAGACAAACAAAACAACTTTTTATAAAAATCACATTAACTTATGTTAACTGGCATTTTATGAACCTTTTGAATGCACAGAGCTTATTTTTAGAAGAAAACAAACAAGCATGGAGAATGAAAATGGATGAAGGGAAAATGTTTTTGTACAATGTTTACACAGAATCAATATTCACACTTGTACTATAGTGCA
>OMNN01054383.1:6140-16512 GCA_900302755.1 Chromis chromis
TCTTTTTTGCTGTAGTTTCAGTTTCTAAATTATTCACACATTTTCATAATTGATTATATGAACTGTATTTAAGCATTCTCACAGCATGGCGAGGCATAAAGCTTGCAATTTGTCAAATTTTCTATTCTGTCTGTGGTCTGTGGCATTATTATTCTGCATATTAATCATCGTTTATTTCATCAGTACAAAAGCTGTGTTTGGATGAAAAGTTAATTTCATAACAGTTTTACTGAGGACTCCACACAAGATTCTTTTTTTTTTTTCCTTCAGTAATTTCAACGTGTGTTTATCTAGAGGGGTTTGGCAACACACCAGACCAGCAGTATGTGCAGTTAGAGGGCATTAGTCTGAAGTATTAGTGCCACTAACCTCCTGTGTTGCTCTGCTGAGTGGAAGACAGAGACTCTGTGCTGCAAGATGCTGCAGAGGAAGATCTCCTCAGGTACATTTTCAAAGAGAAAAGAGGTGAAGAGGAGCCGTCACAGTCTCTGGGCCGCTTATTGTCTATGGTTTCCCCGAGCTCAGTTTCTGCAGGGACGCCGACTCTCCAGTCGCTGACTTGAGCCTCACTTTGGATTCTTTCTGTCCAAGAAACAACATGTTCAGAGAAGAAAGACACATTTGCAAGCAACAGATTGTTTTGATTATGTTACAAGTAAGATTGGAGAGTATGTAAAGTTCAAAATTACAGCATGTGTAAAAGCAGCGAGACCTGGAAGCAGACACACTGTGGAGCACTGGTTCAACTGATTTTCACATATTTTTGCATTAAACCTGCTAATAGTAGTTGGAGTGTAGAGCACATGGGTTAAACTGCCCTCAGCAGCTGAGTCCTCGGTTCATCTCCCAGCCTGTCAGACCTTTGCTGCCATTCTTCTGCTCATTTTCTATCTATCTACATTTCACTGTCCAAATAAAGGTAAAAATGTCCCACAAAATAGCTACCGATGCAATATAATAGGACATAACTCAGTTCGGGCAGGGCACTGGGGGTGGATGAGATTCGCCCTGAGTATCTCAAGTCTCTGGATGTGCAGGGACTGTCGTGGCTGACACGTCTCTGTAACATCGCGTGGCGGTCGGGGACAGTGCCTCTGGACTGGCAGACTGGGGTGGTGGTCCCTCTTTTCAAGAAGGGGGACCGGAGGGCAGGGCCGGCCCGGCCCTCCCAATAGGCAGTAAAAGCAAATGCTAAGGGCGCCCTAGCCTCCAGGGGGCGCAAAAATTTGGGAAAATATTGTGGCGCCCCCTGGAGGCCATGGCGCCCCAGGAGGGAGAAGCCAGGTGTACTTTGGCCAGGAGGTACCCCAAAATTGCTTTTATATTGTGCCAGGGGGCACCACAAAACTGGTAAAGATTTCATATTTAATGGTTTTAAATTGAACAGAGCTGCAGGATAGTTTAAAATTGGAGTCAGAAGTTAAGGTTTCTTTGAACATCATCTGAAATAGTTTTTTTTTAGTGCTGACACTTAGCAACACCCCAGAGATCATACATACAAATGTCGACCAGTGGCAGGTAGCCATAAACCCCGCTACACTCCACACTCATGGTGCTGACAACATTAATAACCCTGAACTCCCATAATGCATTGCAGCACAACAGTCCCGTACTTGCTACCGCATCTGCAATCGCTACAATATTAAATATATTACAATATTAAAACTAGTTATTACTATTAACTCTTAAAATGGAAAAGCTCACATTGATTCACTTGTAAAGCAATGGCCAGTTATTATTACTACAAAACAATGCTATTCCATTTCTTTTGTAAGTGTATTGTAGCGATCACAGAGCCAATCACAGGACTAAACTGTCGTGCTGCAATGCACCATGGGAGTTCAGGGTTATGAATGTTTTTGGTACTCTGAGTGAGAAGGATAGCAGGGTTGATGGCTACCTGCCGTTGATTAATGAACTGGGTGTGTTGAAGTGTAAAGTGTGTGAAGTACTTCACGGAAAGACTGTCTGATTCAAGCGTTCATCATCCACGACACTTGCTACAGCACGTGAATCACTGATAGAGGCGGGCGCCATACAATATCTCACCTGGGGCGCCACATTGAACAGGGCCAGCTCTGCCGGAGGGTGTGTTCCAACTACAGGGGGATCACACTCCTCAGCCTCCCCGTCAAAGTCTATTTCAGGGTACTGGAGAGGAGGAACACCTCGGGGTCCCACCGGAAGAGCGGGAGGAGGTGTCTGGGGTGAGGGAAGTCTGGGCATCCCTGCTTAGACTGCTGCCTCCGCAACCCGGCCCCGAATAAGCGGTAGAAGATGGATTTAATTATGGATGGAAGTTCTCCGGGAGGCATGTGACGAGAGCGACATAGAAGACATTGAGGTAGACCAGAATCCAAAGGGAAATAGGTGAAATTTGAACCACACACCTATTAAAAGTCCGAACCTGAAAAAACTGAGAGGAGTGAGTGACAAGAGGGATGAAGAGAATGCCAGTGCTGCTATCCTTCACACCATTCAAGAGCTAACAAAAAAATGGACGAACAAACCGACCTGTTAAAAAACTTTGAAAAACAAATTGAAACTAACACCATGGCCATCCAAGAGAACAAAAAATTAATTGCTGTGCTACAAAAGCAAGTTGACATTTAAAAAAATGAAAACAAATCCCTCAAAATAGCATGTGAAGGGCAAGCTCGGTACACAAGAAGGTGGAATTTGAGGCTAACTGGTCTAACTGAAAAAGAGTCAGAAAACGCATAAGAAACTGTCATCAAGATTCTCACAAAAGTGGTGCCACTGTCTGTGGAACAACTGCGAGATTCACTGTATACTGTCCACCGCCTGGGAAAAAAGAGCGACCCTGCTACCTCAAACAACACACCAAGGGTAATAATCATCCAATTCGGATTAAGAATAGTTCGGGATGACGTCTGGAAAAGGTTGAGAGATGCGAGAGTATGCAGCGAGATGCACATCCGATTCAAGTAAGATTTCTCCAGAGAACACCGGGAGGCCTGTGCCAAACTGTGGCCGTTGGTGCAGGATGCCAGAAGAAAAGGGAAACAAGCGTTTCCCATTAGTCAGAGAGTTCTGAAGCCTAATGGCTGTGGGGATGAATGATCTGAATCTTTCAGTCCTGCAGCGCAGAGAGATGAGCCGTTCACTACCACTGTTTTTATGGTCCACAAAGATGTTATGAAGTGGGTGATCAGTGTACTTGAGAATGGCCTCTACCTTCTTCTGTGTGCATCTCTCCACCACAGCCCCCACTGAGTCCAACCTGGTTCCAATCACAGTACCAGCTCTTTTTTACCAGTTTGTCCAGACGCCTCGCATCCTTGTATTTTATACTGTTACCCCAGCAGACTGCAGCATTGAACAACACACTTGCCACCACAGACTGATAAAACATCTGCAGCGTCTTTCTGCAGATGTCTAAGGCTCTGAGCCTCCTTAGGAAAAAAAAGGCGGTTCTTCCCCTTCCTGTAAAGTGCATCTGTGTTAAGGGGCCAGTCCAATTTGTTGTCCAGGGTACACCTAGATATTTGTAGGTTGGTATCACCTCTATGTCCACCTCACAAATGTTAACTGGCTGATGGCAGAGCCTGGATCTAAGGAAATCTACTACAATTTCCTTTGTCTTTGAGGTGTTCAGTAGGAGACCGTTTCTGTTACTCCAGTCACTGAAGGCATTTATTAGATCCCTATATTCAGATTCCTGTACATTCCGGATACACGCCACAATAGCAGTATCATCCCAGTATTTCTGGATGTGGCGTTGTATTTGTATTTGAAGTCTGCGGTGTACAGTGTGAACAGGAATGGAGCCAGAACAGTCCTTTGTGGAGCCCCCGTGCTGCTCATTACTGTCCCAGAAATACAGTTCCCCAACCTGACAAACTGTGGCTTTTCTGTGAGGTAATCTTTGATCCATTAGACAAAGGAGTCTGTTTGAGCTTGTCTCTGATTATGATGGGCTGAATGGTGTTAAATGCGCTTGAAAAATCAAAGAACATAATTCTCACATAAGCGCCAGGTTCTTTGAGATGAGAGAGGGCACGGTAGAGCATGTAGAGGACCGCATCATCCACTCCAATGTGTTCTTTGTATGCAAACTGCAGGGGATCTAGTGTGTCTTTGACCTCAAGTCTCAGCAGGCGTAGAAGCAGCCGCTCCAGGGTTTTCATGAGGGCCACCAGTCTGTAGTCGTTTAGTTCACCATTTAAGTTTTGGTACCATTTTGGTCCCTGGGCACAGGGAAGGAAGCTCCAACCTCACCCCTGTTGCAGTGATAGACGGTGGAGGAGGCACAGGTGTGATAGAGGGTATAGCTGGAGTGGTGGAGATGCACACGTATGGAGAAGGAGGAGAAGAAGGAGCAACAGTAGGAGAGGGTGTGACCGCTGTGTCAAACCTGTTGAAGAAATGGTTGAGTTCATTGGCTCAGTCCACATCACCCACTATTCGCTGTCTTTTCTTTTTGTTGTAGCCAGAGATGGTATTGATTGCTCTCCACACCTCACGGATGTTGCTGTGTTTCCACCTTTGCCTCTCCTTAATCTCCTCTTCACTAAAAGTGAAAGAAACTCATTTTAATGTAATCAATAATATCTATCCAACTGCAGTGTTTCTTAAGAGAAGATTTAAATTTGAAATAGACCCCTGTACCTTTTGTAATGAAGCTGAAGAAACCTTAGAACACATGTTGTTCTCATGCCCAGTTTCTCAAACCTTTTAGGCCAACCTAAGAAACTGGCTATTGCTAAAAATGCATGATATTCCACCGAAAAGGAAGGCTTACGGAGAGCAAGTAAGCCTTCCTTTTCCTGGTTTCTAAACAATTTCAAGTTGTTTTTCTCATCAATGAAAAAGGTAACCTGTAACAGAATTGCTAGGAAAATAAGTGCTGACTTTTCAAAATTTTTGTTATTCTAATTGCTAATCCTCTTTTTCTCTTGGGACTGCTATTGGTTCCTTATACGTTACACTCAATTGTGCTGTGTGCGATTACTAATGCCTGTTTATTTATTTTTATTTATTTATTATTTTTTTCATAAACCCCCTAGCCTTTTTTTTGTTATATTGTGTATTACAAATCTATTTGTATTTTTGGAAATTACTCTCCCTCTGCGAGAAATTGTATTTACATATATTTTTGTATGTTCTCAAATGTTCAATAAATTATTTAAAAAAAAGAAAAAAGGATAGACCTCAGACTTCCACGTCTGCGTCTCTGTCTGCCGCCTACCCGGTCCTGTCACGGGTTGCCTGGTTACAGATGCTGCTGCGCACTGACTGAACCTATGCGTTTAAAATGTCTACACCCGAAACTCCACCACGTTCAAAGAAGCAAAAACATTTGCAAATGTACAGACATGAGTGGGAAGAGTGGAACCCCTGGCTTAACAGCGTTAGTGGCAATAGGTACAGGGCAAACTGTAAAACGTGTTGGCGTGTGTTTTCTGTTGCTCATGGTGGACTGGCTGACATAAGGCAGTATGCATCAGGAGACCAACATGCTACAAACATGAGAATAGAGAGGAGCCAACCAGGAGTGTCACAATTTTTAATAACCCAATCATCTTCTGAAGTCGATATGGTGAGGGACATCATGATGTGATCAGCTAGATTTCCTACAGTATATGGTTTACCAGAGGACGCTTATAATCATGTTGATGGGGCCATAGACTCTACAGTATTTAGTTACTCAATAAATGCATAAGTTGTTTATTATTTTTTAATAGCCTATATGTAATCAATAAATGGTCTTTGCCTGTCTAAAGAAAAACTCACTCAGCACTGCATACACACATCAATAAGCTAATATATTAATTGTGTTAAGATAAGATTTAGATTTAAGAAATGTTTGTAGAGAATTTCTTTGTACAGTAGTCTGCATTCAACTGTTTACAGCAACATCAAGGACGCAGACAAAGTCTCCCCCCTCCCCCACCTCAGTCAATCAGATCATCTGTCCCTGTTTCTCACCCCAGCATACAGACCCCTCATACAAAGAACACTGCCTGAGGTGAGACCCACACGGATTTGGTCTGAAAATGCCATCCCACAGCTACAGGACTGCTTCCACACAACCAACTGGGACATTTTTGCAAAGGAGGACCTAACTGACTACACATCCACTGTTCTATTTTATATTAAAACGTGCATGGATAATGTCACTGAGGAGAAGATGGTCAAACATTATCCAAATAGGAAACAGTGGATGAACAGTGAGGTGAAACAGCTGCTGAGGGATCGGGACTCTGCTTTCAGGTCTGGAGATATGGAGCTGTACAGCTCAGCCAGATCCAACCTGAAGAGGGGCATCAAGCGGGCGAAGGCAGCATCTGCCAGGAAGATTGAGGGACACTTCACGAAGGGGAACCCCCGACGTGCCTGGCAGGGCATCCGTGACCTCGTCAATATGAACAGCTCCAGTGCTCCCACCACCAGCACCAGCACAGACCTAGCAGAGGAGCTGAATCAGTTCTTTGCTAGTAATAACTACAGACCTGTGGCTCTCACTTCTACTGTGATGAAGTGCTTTGAGAGACTGGTTCTGAGGCACATAAAATCTTTACTGCTGGGGCGCCCCGATAACCTAATGGTTATGTCGCATGACCAAAGTGCTAAGGCGTAGTGGCTGTCCCGGGTTCGATTCCAACCTCGGGCGTTTACCACATGTCCTTCCCCACTCTCTCCCGTTTCCATCTCTATCCACTGTCCTATCTAATAAAGGCATAAATCTTAAAAAAAAAAAAACTTTACTGCCTCCCAGTCTCGATCAGCACCAATTCGCATACAGAGCCAACAGGTTCACAGGTGATGCCATCAACACAGCCCTCCACACAGTGTGTAAACACCTTGAACACTCTAGCAGTTATGCGAGGATGTTGTTTGTGGACTTCAGTTCTGCTTTTAACACACTTGTTCCGAGCAGACTGTTGTCCAAACTGTGCAGTCTGGGTATTGGCGAGCACACCTGCAGATGGATCAGAGACTTTCTCACCGACCGTCTGCAGTCAGTCAGGCTTGGGACCCAGTGCTCACAGTCCTCAACCCTGACTGTGAGCACTGGGGCTCCCCAGGGCTGTGTGCTCAGTCCATTGTTGTGCACCCTGTACACCCATGACTGTGCACCAATTCACAACAGCAACATCTTCGTAAAATTTGTGGATGACACTACTGTGGTGGGGCTGATTCATAACAATGATGAGACGGCCTACAGAGAGGAGGTCCTGAACCTCACTACCTGGTGCTCCCTCAACAACCTGGCACTCAACTCCTCAAAAACGAAGGAGTTGGTGCTGGACTTCAGGAAGAAGATGGAGGATCCTCCCCCTCTTCTCATCCGAGGGGACCTGGTAGAGCGGGTCAGTGACTTCAGGTTTCTGGGAACGTACATTTCACAGGACCTTACATGGGGCACTAACACCAATGCCCTCATAAAAAAGGCACAGCAGCGCCTGTACTTTTTAAGGTCACTGAGAAAGGTCAACGTGTCCCAGGACCTGCTGCTGTCCTTCTATAGGTGTTCTGTAGAGAGCATCCTCACCCACAACATCTTGGTGTTGTGGGTGAACGGAGCAGCTCTCAGGCTGACAAGAAGGCTCTGGAAAGAGTCAGGAAGTCAGCACAGAACATCATAGGAGTACAACTGTCCTCTCTGTCAGACATCTACAACACCAGATGTCTGCGCAGGGCCACAAACATCACCTGTGACAGTTCACACCCTGGGCACAGCCTGTTCTCACTGCTGCCCTCAGGGAAGAGGTACAGGTCCATCAAGGCCCGCACTTCAAGATTTATAAATACGTTCTATCCCAGTGCAATCAGAGTACTGAACACACAGTAGCTGTTGATGTGCTGTTTGGGTGTTTCGTCGTTTGTTCGCTGTGCAATATATTCATTTCCACTGCTGCTGTCGTGCTCTCTGCTGCATATTTATATTCTTGCTGGCTCTTGTAAATATATTTTTATATTTTACTTTTATTTTTATTCTTGTTTTGTTAATTTTTTTAATTTATTTATTATTTTTCCTTTATATCTGTGTATTTTTGCACCACCATTGTGTATGATGACAATAAAACATTCTATTCTATTCTATTCTATTCTATTCTATTCTATGTTTTTACAGAACACAGTATTGCACACTGGTTGGTCATTACATTTATTTATTAGTGTGGTTTCACTGTTTAACCCCTTAAGACCTGAGCCTCAAAATGTCCACCTGGTCTTTTTTTCTTATTTTGATTACAAAAGGGTCAGAAAATGTCCTGTGAGTGCTGGTGCCCATTTTTTCAGAAGAAACTTTCAATATCTGGAAGTTATTTACAATTTACTGTCTGTTATAACAGTGTAATGATGGTTTAAAATGAAGAAAAACACTAAATCAGAATTTGATTTTAGTGTTTTAGTGGAGGAAAAAATATGAAATTGAGCATACATTTTTTTGGTGTTTTTTTTTTTTAACCACACGGGGCAGTTCTCCGCTCTCTGGGAACTAAGGGGCTGCTTCGAGAGCTTCCTTGGGGGTGGAGGGCACGAATGAAAGTACCGTAATAACGCCAGCTTTCAGAAACTGTTGGATTTTTTCCAGTAGCATAAACGGTGACATAATTACACTATTTAAAAGTTAAACATAAATTTTGCTCTCCTCTCCCTCAGCCGCCATCGTCTCCTGTCTTGCCGCTGTCCGATTCTTCAGTTTGCGTCTGTATATTTGAGTGACAGTCACTCAAGCACATATATGCTGCCAGGGGCGTGACTTTTGATTGACAAGTTGGATAGGGAATGACACAAAAAGCGTTGATTGGCCAGGGGCGCAGAGAGCTGCACCCTGAGGAGAATCTTTAAGTAGCCAATTAGAGACCAGCATTAAGTCACATGGAAGCCAAATGTTTAAGAACATACATACACACTCATTTGGCCGGCGCCCCTCGCCATTGAAACATATGTATTTAGGTCCACACAAATAAACAACCCCAAATAAACCCAGTATGGAATGGAAATGCTGAAAAGTCAAAAGTCAGACACATTTTAGGAGTGAACAGATGTGACAATTACTTTTTACTACGTAATTTATGTTTACTGTGTCTATACATTTTTCCTGCAATTTTGATGGGGGCAGCGCCCTAGCGCCCCCTATTAAAACAGTATTGTTTTTTTGTTCCTTTTTCAAACAAAGTATTGAGCAAGCAGTCTTTCTGCTTGTTCATATCTGCAAAGCTGGGTCAGACTGATATTTCCCTGGCTCATTTTCATTTAAATTAAAAACTTCTTCTCTTCACATATTTTATTAATTCCAGGGACATAATTTTTCTGACCCAGCTTTTGTGTTTCATTAACTGGTGGTTATACAGGTGTAGCCAGAGCCGTATCAGGGCTCAAAATATCAAAAAGAATAAGTGTTCTAAGGCCACCGATTATTCAAAATATCACAAGTGACGGTCGAATGAACAGGTCAGGGACAAAGGGCTTCCCCCAAGATTACAAACTTTATTTTTTTAAAATAGCAAGTTAAAATAAAACAACTTTAATAAACACTAAACTACAGCCACTGTAGGATGGCTGGGCGTGGCTATAGCCGGGGAGGGAAAACTTAAATGGGGACAGAGTACTCACCACGCTCCGTGCCCAACACATGCACACACACACAGCAAAAATAATCAAACCACAAGGAAAAACTCAAAAGGTGAAGGCTGTGCAAAATTATCACGGCACACAAATAAACTAAGGGGAGTGTGGAGCTGGGGTGAGAGACTCTGAACACCAATCCCTCCACCGTCTGGGTCGCCACGCTATCACCAATCCTGCAGCGCTCGTGAAAAGAAAAAGACAACAGGTTAAAAACACACAGGGCTAAAAACGTCTTGGGGGAAAACAAGGCTCTGAGGGCTAACTAAACAAGAAGACAAAAGAAAATAACAGAAACCACCTCAAAGGGAAAATAATACTAAAATAATTGGATAATAAAATGCTTAACTCAACAATAAAGCAACTGAGCAAACAAATCCAAATGAAACAACCAAAACAATATAAACAAAACAGCAGTGGCAGTCTGTATGAAAAAAACAAATTAGATAAATGACCACCACAAAACATAACTCATGAAAATAAGGATATCAGAACAAAGGAAATTGGCCTTTTACCTTCTCTGGGAAAAACGCTACATAGAATTCAAAATGCAGGTTGCAGGGGGGAAGCCTGGGAACAGGACCTAAAACAAACATCAGAGAAGGTGAGCCAACACATATACACAAAACTAAAAGCACATAAAAATCAACACCTTACCAGCAGGAGAAATCAGCAGCAGAGAGGAGGCCAAAGCCTTGTCTGCCAGCTTATATAATTTCTCCCTGATTACTGGGAGGAGCTAGCTACTATTCACCCTATCCTGACCTGGGAG
>OMNN01054386.1:7855-24474 GCA_900302755.1 Chromis chromis
TAACATGAAACAGATCTCAAGAATTGTCAGCTTCACTTCAAGTTCTGGGATGAAAATATTTCTGCTTTAAAGTAGTAAAATATATCTATTCAATGCAGTAGAACAAGTTTTCAACACATTAGACATATTAGATGTTAGCCAGCTGTTTACACATTGCAGCAAACATGGTGCAACATTAACAATGTTTAAGAGTATTAACATTTTAATATGTCCGATATTAGCTTAGCGTTTTGGTCTCTACCAACTCTTAAAACAAATATACCGATCAGCCACAACATTAAAACCCCAAGTGTTGAAGTGAGTAACACTGATTATCTCGTTACAGTGGCACCGTACTAGAGATGGGATATATAAGCCAGCAAGTGAACAATTTAATTCAATTCTTGAATTAGATGTGTCAGAAGCATGTGAGCAGCTTTGACAAGGGTAACATTTTGAATGCTAGATGATTGGGTGAGAGCATCTCCAAAACAGCAGGTCTTGTGGGAGTTTCCTGTTATGCAGCAGATACCAAAAGTGGTCCAGGGAAGGACGATCAGTGAACCGGGAGCAGGTTCATGTGCGCCAAAGGCTCTTTAATACACTTGGGAGGAAAGGCAGGCATGTGTGGTCGGATCCCACACAGGAGCTAGTGTAGCAGAAACTGCTCGAAACCTTAATGTTATGATAGAAAAAGGGATCAGAGCAAAAGCAATTGAGGAAGGTGGCCTGGTCTGATGAATCGCAGTTGCTTTTGCATCATGTGGACGACCAGGTGTGTGTGCATTATTTATCTGGATGGCAGAAGGATGCATGATAGGAAGAAGGCAGACTAGCAGAGGCAGTGTGATGCTCTGGGGTCCTGGCAGTTATGTAAATGCTATTTTGACACATATCACCTACCTAAACATTCTTGCAGACCACATACAGAATATTCCTTCATGGTAACAACATTCCTCCTGACAGAAGCGGCTTTTAGCAGGATAATGCATTCTGCCACACTGCAAAAATTGTTCAGAAATTATTTGAAGAACAGCACAAAGAGTTCAAGATGTTGCCTAGGCCTCCAAATTCTCCATTTTTCAATCCTATTAAGTATCTGTTGGATGTGCTGGATAACTCGATGGCGGCTTCACCTTGCAAATTCCAGGACTTAAAGGATCTGCTGCTAAAATCTTTGTGCCTGATTCCACAGGACACCCTCAGAGATCTTGTAGAGTTTAGGCCTCGGTGTGTCAGAACTGTAGTGGTTGCACAATTATAGGCTTGAATTGGCTTAAATGTTGTGGCTGATCAGTGTATCTATGTCTTTAGCAGCCAAGCAGGCATTTTTATGTAAAACGGCAGCCTGATGTAGCTTAAAACCAAGATGATGATGATGACACTCAACCAAAACAGTGCAGTTGTGGGCGTATAACTAAAACAATGAGCTTAAAAATGCTAAAATACTTTATAAAGCTGAAGAGAACTATTTCTTCTCCCCATGTTTCCACTGTAGGAACCATGGTTTAAATAAAACACCAGGGAGATTGTTTCAACCCCTCAAATGCTTGGGAGATAGTTCTTCATAAAACCTGAAGAAAATTCTAGATGGGACTTGACCAATTGGTAGTACGATAGTGTTTCTCCCGGCATTTTATACCGACAAACCAAGAAAAAAAGGTTTATTTAGCTTTTGTTCATTGAGCTACAATGCAAAATGACACTACCAGCAGTGAATCTGATACACTGATCTATCTTTAAATTTTTGTTAATTATATTAGGATAACATTGCACCAGCTGACAAATTTTCCTAATATTCACTGTGCTGGAAACACAAAAAACAAGAAGCTAAAGGAGCCTTTAGTTCTGTTTCTGGACATTAGGCCCTGGAACTAAAAGTTGTGGGGACTTTTGGTGGAATCAAGGTTTTTGAGTAGCACCATTTAAATTACACATTTGAGTGACTGTTCGTATAATAATACCTATTAGTGCAGCTTTATTCTAAACATGCACAGAAATTCAGAGATACATATGTACTATGAAAACTCTATTGGACCATGTAGATTTTTTAAGTATTCTATTGGAAATAACTGAACATTAATAACTCTTATACCATCTACCATCTTATACCTACCATATAAGCTTAAAGACTACACGTCTGTGTGCCAGTACAGTATGTACTTGTGAAGGTGGAGGATATGCTGTACAAGTTAAGACAGAGTCTGCTTCATTACAGTTTACCTGCATCACATTTTTGTCACAGTCAGTGGAATGTGTTAGAGAGCTTGTTTACGGCTAAGTGGAGAGGAAAACATCCTGAAGATGCCACAAGCACAACTAACCAAGACTGTACAAGTCTCTGATCCAGGATGGCTGTCAACACAACATCAGCTGAATCAGCATGGATTATCACATTAAGAGTGGAAATAGCCTGCAGGTTCTTTTCTCCTTTGTGGCCTTTGAGTCTCCTGCACGCCCACATGCAGAGACACAAACAACACATTTACACTCACGTGCAGGCTGCAGCCACAACGCACACTTTAAAAATACAAAGACTATAATAGACTTTGTGTTGCTCAAAAATATTTTTGATGTAAAATGCAAGATTGTAATCTGATGTAATGGGCACTGATGACATACAGTGGAAAAGGAATGAGCATGAAGTGAGATGTGATCAGCTTGAACAAAAAGCAGAAGCACATTTCGAGGGCAGAGACACAAACAGACACACATAGCTAGTGCCGGACAAACCATGTCTAAGTGTGTCACACTTTGTTATTGTGCTCTGCTTTATCTCTGACACACACCACAGACAGAGAGGGAAAGGGCATGCATGTACACTGATAAAACACTACATTCGGACAACTTCATCTGATAACTGCGTCCTTCCTGAAACAAACTGCTGCTGTCCGCTGCACTCCCTGTTTAGATTTGCATGCTTATCTGTTAACACGTGGACATGGAAGTGTTGGACTAGGAAATTAGATGCATGGAATTCATGGAGCTTTGCAGCAAACAAGTAAAAAGTGTCTAAGTTGGGTGTTACTTTGATGAGAAGCTGCTATGTTCATTCATCATTGCACCTGATGTAAATGCAAACAGACTATTAATGCATTGTCTGTCTATTCATTAGATTTGACCTGAATATGAGGAGTGCAGAACATTTAGTTGTCATCTACTGAGTGACTATACCAGTTCTTACAGAGCAGGTGTCAGTGGCTCTCCTCTGCACAGTCTGCCGACCCCTGATGGAGAAGCGACGCAGGGACCTCCTGCTACGTCTGGCGAAGCTACGAAGCGGTGACATGGCTCTCTGAAATCTCCCCCCTCCACTTTCTTCCTCTTCTTCTTCTTTATCGTCCTCTTCCTCATCCTGCTTCTCCTCTGAGGGGCCCCACACCAGCTCCAGAGCCCCATGCAGGGACCGTCGCACGCTGCCCACCCAACCTGCCACCTGCAGCTGGGCGGCCGACAGTTTCCCTCCCAAGTACTGCATTTTTGAAAAGCTCACACAGCTGGTCGTCCTGACGCTCGGGTCACCATGGGAACTGGGTCACCGGAGAAACTGAGGTTCAGCTTTGTTGGAGATGAAGGGATTTTTGCGAGTGAGTCAGAAAGCTGGGTCTGTCATCTGGCGTTCGGTTGTCATTTTTAGGCCAGCAGAAGGTACGGGCGGCACAAATAATAGGTTTCTGATGTCATACAAAACAAGATATAGTCCATCTCTCGTTCGGGCAGGATCCTTCCTCTCTCGACATATTTTTATGGTTCAGCTCACACAAACTTCCTGGAACAGTCAATTATTTGCTCTCGGTAAAGCAGTAAATAGTCCGGCCGGCCATGTGTTTGCACTGTGACAACACTATTCCACTGCAGCATTAACTATGATGGATGTGACATGCCATACAGCAGCATCCCAAAGAAAGATCTTCTCATCATTGCATTGTCATTCATTTAAATTGGCAGAAGTGTGCATCAAAAACTCCTCTTCCATGCAACTTTGTAAGAGAAGAGTAAGGAAGTTTAAATTTGAAGATTTACCCCTTCATGCACCCTATTTCTCTCTTTGGCTAAAGCTTGTTCTGCCACAGTCAAGCTTGTTTGCTTGTGTGCCTACGTCCCAGTTTACAAAAAGAAGAAAAAAAAAAAACACAGCATGGGAAATACCTGCCACTCCAAACATCCAACGCCAAAGTACAAGAAGTTAGATCACCCCTTTATCTCCTGCAGACCTGAGTGATTTCACAGCATGTCAAAACAAAGTGGAGGTCTGTGCTCGGATGTGGAAAATCCCGAGGGAAGGAAGGAAGGTGCGGCAGGCTGGGCCAAGGTGCTTTCTGTACCTCCCTCCTGCTCTCTTCCCGTAGGTAAATGCAGCTGGTGAATGAACCAGGTCTTTGTGAGACGAAAGAGGCAGAGGGAACAGAAAACAGGAAGCCTAGTGGATGGCTGAGAGAATATTTGAGCAACTGGGATCACTGGATGAAAGAACGGACAGCAGACATGTGAACTTTCTTGTCTGTCTGTGGATTAGCCCATCCTCTTTTGTGTGCATGTGTGCTGGAAAGAGTGTGTGTGCTGGGGGGGTTGATGGGCTCTGAAACCAGGGTGGAGGGATTCAGAGAATGAGAGCAGATAGGGGCACCATGTATGGTCATTCTGACATGCTGGAGATCCAAATGAGGCCATGCTGACCACATAACACCGAGGCCCTTCTGACTATAGGATCCATCCATCCGTCTGTCTTTAAGTCAGTAGCCTGACTGAGGGTGCACGGTCGGCTGCACACCTTGTGTTTGCCCAGTAAACATTCTCCTACTTCTGCCCTGTCACAATGAAAAGCTTCTCTCTGCTACTATGTTGATTTTCTTGCACCACGAAATGGAAACAATTCATTCATCAAACTGCTTAGTGTAAATGTGATCTTATCATGGGAGTGTAAGATGCTCCACATGAGATAAACTTGATTGTTTCTGTGGTGCAGAATAAGGAAGTGGAATTTCTAAGAGCAGCAGCGCCACCCAGTGGAGAAAACAAGGATGTGCTCACAAAGACAAGACTAGCAGATAGTCTTCACAGTACCCATGTAATTCTGTACAGTTTCTCCTCATAGTAGATTTATAGGTTATGTGTGTTGTGGTTTGTTTGTTAAAGCATGCATGCAGCAAACTGAGGCACAATATCACAAACACATACACACAGATTAGTTCAGTATTTCATCAACTCTGTCGCATGCCCAAACAGGTGGCTTATTTTTTTATTTTAGGCTACAATCTTCACTCTGATTTGTTACCTGTTACATACCATGAGGCTAACACTGCCCAGGTGACTAAAAATTAAAAATAGCAGACCATTACACTCCACCCAGCTGATTAAGACGCTTTTTGTCTCACTGCATAGTGGTGACGTTTATTTGTGGATCCACCCAGATGTTAGTTCAGACATGGTTTGTTGACTGCTGACAGCTGAACTACAACTTCAATGGGTCTCTGAATGCAAAATGACTGAATCAGAAAATACACTTCAGGTTACTTGTACTTTATCATATGAGATAATCTGCACTGCTTTTGATAATTGACAGTTTTAAACACTCAGTGGTTCTCCAGCTTCACGTTAAACTACTGACATCCCAACTTTACAGGCTTAAAATGAACTAAACGTTAATGGTAAATCACATATGATGAGGGATTTTCCCTAATAAGGAGAAAATTTACACTTCACAGCTTAAAATGATTAGCCATTTGATTGCAAGTTATTTTTAACATATACAATACATGTATGTATGCCAAATATGAATCTTCTGTCATCTTACAACTTAAAACAGGCAGAAACTACCAGCCTATCTCTGTCCAAACATGATTTAACTTGGTATTTTCTGAACATTTAAGGTGCTGGTTGGTGGTTTAGATAGTTGTGAATATAATCAGGTTTGCTGCTTTCAGTGATGCTATCAGTTTTCTTATCAAACTCTGCTAAACTGCATATAAACGTTTTAACGAAAATGTTTGGAACCTTTGGAAAGACAAATCAAAGGACTTTATAATATTTCATCATATAAAAATTCTGTTTTACTGTTAACCAGTCATGATTATTGATTGTACTAATAGTATAAGAGATGTTAAAAGGAAGGATATGACAAATCACTGATAGCCAAGTCTCACGGTATATATATATGACCCATCCGTAAGGAACAGAAACTTGACTACACTTTCTTCAGCCACGGACCTTGATTCCAACATTTTACCTCTTTCAAATCACAATCTTCATTCACGTGTGGAAGCTCAAAGCCGCACTGCTCTATTGGAAGCAGGCCACATTCTCCAGATACATCACATTCACATGCTGCGTTTAACAGCTCTGCTGATGGAGTCTTTGCAGGTGACTAGTACTTTCTGTTGAAGTAGTTAAGTACAGCTTTGGGAAGTTCAAGGTTACTACATGACAGTAAATCAAAAACATATTAGGCGGAACTTGCTGAGGTGGCTTTGCAATGCATTGCACAACCACAAGCGCTTGTGAAGTAATATTTCAGTATGCAAAGTCTCAGCATTAGCAGTTGAAGATGAAAATGTGAAATAATCCATCCCTCCTTTCCAGGTTATATCTTGTCTACATTTTGCATTGCTTTCCTCCTTCTACTAATCCTAACCTTAAAACAACCCTTTATACCGAAATTTAAGCATTATGTCGACTTGCTTTTTGTCCCCCACAAGTCAGTGAGCCCCTATTTTGTGGCACAATGTGGGATTTATTCCAACACATGAGTGCAGTTTCCTACACATTTTTTTAAATTCCTTCCTTTTTCAGACTCATGTCTAGACTTCTTTGTAGATTTTTCAGACCATATCTGACATTTAAGTGCAAATACCCAGATGTTTATTATGTAAATCAAAGGTTTTAAAATTCAACTTATGCTGCCAGAATATAGTAGCTCTAAACAGTAGCTAAAACAGTGAGCAACAAGTAACAGCAACAACATCTCTGCTGAAAGTATTATTAGCAGTATTTAAAAGTTAAATAATGTAAAAGTGCAACCTTGTTTATTTACTATGTCCATGAAAACAACAATAAATGCAGTCATAAATGTGTGGTTCTCTTTATGTAGAAAAGATTTTTTTATTTATTTTTTGATAACTTCATAAACTAAGTATTTGGTTATTTGTGATGCAGTGTATAAATGCAACTCAAGCATATAGTTGCATTTTCATTCAAAATCAGGATAAGCTTCTTGGCTATGCTGGCTGTTTGCTCCAAATGCTGTGACTAATATCAAATTATATACTTTTCCATTCTGTATACGAACCATGTGAGTAATAAAAAGCACACATAAACACATGCCATGGACACAATCACAAGTTCTTAAGCTGTGACTTAATCATGCAGAAGCGAGTATGACAGGATATTTTTCCTTGTGCTACAGGAATGGCAATGTGTTGGGGCAGGCGAGGTGTGTGCGTCTGCCAGGCTGGTGTGATTCAGCGGTGAAATAACTACATTTACATGTACACTCCTGCCTCTGTTCCTAACCTCGCCCTTTCTGCGTGATTGGACAATTAACCCATTCATGTACGCGCGGTGATGATCGCAAAACTAAATCCATCAAACATGATAAGAAATACAAGTTTACCTGTTGTTTGTCTTCTCCTTCTTCCTCTTCCTCCCTCTCCGTCTCCTTCTCCTCTTCTCCCACCTCCACAGGGATGAGCTCTTCCTCCTCTGGTTTCTGCTTCTCCTTCTCCTCCTCAGCCTCCACCTCTTTATTCACAAGATCAACTGCCCAACTATAGGTAGTAGTTTCTGGTTTAGCCGGTGTGGGTTCGGGGCTTTCTGGTTTTTGCACCTGCTCTGATACATTGTATTCCTGAGATGTGACAACCAGCGGCACCAGCAGCTTCTCCTCCTCCTCCTCCTCCTCCTCTTCCTCTTCCTCTTTATTCACAAGATCAACTGCCCAACTATAGGTAGTAGTTTCTGGTTTCGCCTGTAAGGCCCTTTTCCTTGGTTTGACTGAAAAATCGTCAAAATCCACATCGATCTGAGGCTTTTTCACAGAGAAGTCATCATAAACAACATCTATTAGACTCTCTATGGGCTCTTGGATTTTTGTTGAGGGGGAATATGGTGCTTCTGACTTCTGAGACAAATCATCATCAAAACTGATTAGACTTTGCTCTTCTTTGTCACCCGCCAACTCTTGCTCCCTGCTGGTCAACTCAAGTTCTTCTCTTTTTCTCTCCTCCTCTATTCTTAGCTTTTCTTTGAGCTCATCTGCTCGCTTTCTTTCCAGCTCCTCTCGCATCTTTCTCTCCAGCTCTTCCACTCTTTCTTTCTCAATTTGTCTCTTTCTCTCTTCCTCCATCATTTCCTCCTCTTTTTGTTTTTCCCTTTGCCTCATTCTCTCCATCTCTTTTCTCTCCTCTTCCTCCTGTCTCAGTCTTTCCCTCATCCTCTCCTCCTCTTCCAGCCTCCTTCGTCTCTCCCTCTCCTCAGCCTCCTCTCTTAATCTTTCTTTCTCCCTCTCTTCCTGCCTGAGTCGTTCCTCTTTCTGCCTTTCCCTCTCTCTCTCCTCCTCTTTCTGTTTTTCCATTTGCCTCATTCTCTCCATCTCTTTTCTCTCCTCTTCCTCCTGTCTCAGTCTTTCCCTCATCCTCTCCTCCTCTTCCAGCCTCCTTCGTCTCTCCCTTTCCTCGGCCTCCTCTCTTAATCTTTCTTTCTCCCTCTCTTCTTCCTGCCTTTCCCTCTCTCTCTCCTCCTCTTTCTCTCTCTCCTTGTCTCCTTCTTCTCCTCTCAACCCCTCCGTCTTCTTCACCCATTCCTTCTCCCACTCCTCCTCTCTCTGTTTCTCCATATTAATTTCCTCCTCTATTAGTTTCCTCTCCAACCTGTGCTCCTCTTGTTTGTGAATCAGTCTCTCCTCCTCTTCTCTCAGCCTCTGTCTCTCTCTTTCCTCCCTCAATCTCTCCTCTCTCCTCTTCTCCTCCTTCAGCCTCTCCTTTTCCCTCTCCTCCTGTTCATGTTTAAGTCTCTCGTCCTCCTGCTCGGCCTTCTCTCTTTCCTCCTCCTTCTGTCTCTGCAACATTATCTCCATCTGCCTCTCTGTTTCCATCTCTTCTTCTCTCACCCTCTTCTTTTCTCTTTCTTCTTCTTCTAACCGCTCTCTCTCCCACTCCTCCTTTCTCTGTCTCTCCATCTCCTCCTGCCTCAGCGCCTCTCTTCGTTTCTCCTCTTCCCTCTGTCTCGCTTTTTCTTTCTCCCTTTCTTCTTCTTCTCGTTTCTGCTCCTCTTCTAACTGAAGCTTTGCCTGTTCGTGCTCCTCTGCTCTTCGTCTTTTCTCAAATTCCAGATGTTTCAGTCTTTCCTCTTCTTCCTTTTGGATCTCATCATCCTTCCTCTGGAGAATTCCTACTCTCTTATAGACGGGCACTGAAACGGGGACGTCCTCATCTGTTTCATCCTCACGAGCCTCTTCTTCTTCTTCTGAACTGGATTCAGACGCTGAGCCCAGGATCAGCGGAGGCCCACCATCATCTCTCTCCACAATACCAAAGCGAACGGAGCGACGTTTGACGTTGTCCCTCTTTAGTGTGTGTTCACCGCTTTCAGTTGTTGCTGAGTCGACCTCATGGTTGGCAGTGTGGGGTGGCTGGACATCACCTTCTGTTGATTTGTTCTGCTCTCCTGGTGTCTCTGTTGTGCTTTCCACTGATTTATCTTCCCTTTGAGCATCTTTCGGTGTTTCCAATGGGGTCTCTGTTGCTGGTTCAGCAGGTGAGGCCTTTAAAATCGGATCCACAGGCTGAGAGGGTGACGTCTCTGCTGCTGGAAGTTCAACAGTTGGGATTTGGGGGGTTTTCTCTGCTGTTGGAGCAGCTGCAGGCTCAGAGCTGCAGAGGAGATATTAATCATTCATTGTGAAAAACAGAATTTAATGATGATGCTTGCTTTAAAAAATTTTTACAGATCCGTGGTAGTGCTTCGGCATGTCTCAACACACCCAAGCAAATCACACAGATCACAGTGTGTTAAGAATTTTGACGGTTTACATCAGAAGACTGTTAGCACAACCTAATACAATGCAGCAGCCTGCAGTTTGTTAGCTTAGCTTAGCATAAAGACTGAAAGCGGGGGGGGAAAAGCTAGCCGAGCAGCACCTTGAAAGCCTCACTAAGTAACACTTCATATCTTTGTGACAGAAATGTAACACAGATCAGCTAAAGCTTTACATAGACTTATGTTCTAAAAGTATTTTTAATCAGATTATTGACTTCTTGAAGTCTGCACTGGTCCAGGAAATAGTCCAGCACATAAGATATCATATAATTAACAGCATAAAAGCCATAAGCTAGTATCAATTTGATCCAAGAGTCAGAAAGAAAGTAAATTAACCAAAAATGTTGAATTATTCCTTTAAAAAGGTCCGTTTTACATCCAGTTAGTGAAACATATTTTTTACTGATCTCTTTAGTAACTGGTCATTCAAATAGTTTTGACTTCATTTACACACTGTTAACAGTTTGCCTACAAGATACTATATCTTTAGTACATACAGTAGTAGTTGTACTGAAAACTATTGACTGTAAAAACTCTCTCCAAAACAGCAAAGACACTGATTTTCTAAAAGATGCATCGCTGTTTAATTGTCAATGTTGTGAGTAACATTGTAGTTGGAATAGCAGCAGAAACATCATCCAAACTACCTGTGAGTGGCTAAATATCTGGTAACAGTAAAAAAATAGGTGAGCTGACCCTTTATTCATCTTTGTGTGTACTAGTATAGTAAGTTGGACATCTAATATATTCACACCCGGTGGTGGCCTAGTTTTGTACTCTTATCTAACCTCAGTTATTTAAGGACAGAAATCTGGCCGCAATATTGATATTACAAGCAACATTGTTCGTTTACCACACCCCTAGTGCCCAGAGACTTCAAACATGAAGCAAAAGAAGAAGATGCCTGAAACCTTCCTGCCTCAACAGCTCTAGACTTGCACTCTGGAAGCTGCCACACATAACACTACAAGAGTCTTCTTTTCTGCAAAGAAACCAAATAACACATACAACCTGGAGATCCTGCCCACACTAGGGTTCACATAATATACGCCTGATTATATTTTTAAATCCCAGCTTCGGTTCAGAAAAAAAAAAAACACACCTGCATGAAAATATATAAGAGAGGAAAGACCACGTAATCCAAATTCACATTAAAGGATTAGTAATAACAATATTAAAGGCCTAAAAAGATGTGTCAAAAAGGAATATAAAGGAAAAGTGGCCCATAATAGCCAATCATAATATGTGTCACAACTTTAAAATAAACCTCTTGCTTCATTACACTTACAATATAATGTTCCTTTCTTTTGATTCATGTCTAGTCTTGTCACCAAACACAACAAATGAACTCACCTCTTGGAGCGAGGTCGAGGTGCAAGCTGAGGCTTCTTCTCCGTCTTTGGCCCCTCAGAACTTGATTCTGTGGCCCAGTTTTTGATGCGTGCCTTCACACCTCCTGTACCGTTTATTGTTTCTGGCTCCTCTCTCTTAGTCATGACCTCCGGCCTCGACGACGAGTCAAACAGACGACTGATTCTGCGCTTTATGCTGCCTCCGTGATAATCCTCCGATGGTCCTCCTTCATCACTCTCTCTATTTGATGGCTCTGGTATTACCTGGATCGGCTCTGGTTCTGAAGACGTTGGCTTTTTTGACTCATCTTTGGTGTTGGTTATAGAGATGGCTTTAGTAGGTTGCGGGGGCAGAGACAGACCACCTGACTCAAACTTTGAGGTGAGCTCCATGGACAGGCGTTTCCTCGTGCTGCCCCGTCGATATGCTGGACTGGCTGCAGAGGAACCATCACTGCCTGAATCCTCGAGCTTCTGGACAATAGATGCTTGAGTTTCTTCTTTCTTTTTTACGCCTTCCTGCTCTGGTTTAGTTACAATATCTGCAGATGCTTTGTGGTTCGTTTGGACGACATCGTCTTTCTGGACTGGCTCAGATTTTGGTGTCTGCTTGGGTGGAGTGGTTTGTGAGACTGGATCTGATTTTTCTGCACTGGGATCATGAGTACCATCCTGGTGGAGGCCTGTTTCACTTGTTTCTGGTTGAGTTTTGGTGGGAACACTCACAGAGCTTGGTTTGGGATCTGAGGTGGAGGCTGGTTTAGTTAGAATATCTAGAGATTCTTTGTGGTTCGTTTGGACGACATCGTCTTTCTGGATTGGCTCAGATTTGGGAGTCTCCTTAGGTGGAGTGGTTTGCGAGACCGGATCTGATTTTTGAGTGCCCTCTTCATGGAGGCCTGCTTTGGTGGTTTTTGGCTGAGGTTTGGTGGGAACACTCACAGAGCTCGGTTTGGGATCTGAGGTGGAAATTGGTTGAGGCGGTTTTTGAGCAGGGCTGGTCAGAGTCGGTTTGGGGACACCCGTGGCCTCTGATTTTCCTGTCTGGTCTGGTTTTGACTTAAGTGCAGGGGGGACCGTCTTTGGAGCATGAATGGAGCGAATGGCGGTGGTCTTCTGCAAAGAGAAGGGCTTGGGAGTGAGCCGAGGTTTGGGGGTCAGACCCGGCTTGGGTTTTGAGGTGCCTCCAGTCTGGGAAGCCTGAACGGAGCCCTCCATTGGTGAGTTGCTAAAAGAAAAGGGCAGAGAAGAAGAGGACCAGTTTACATACAACAAGATACATTATTACATTGGTAAAACATTATCACCCTCAGCCGAGACAAAGCCAGTTGGTTATGTTGTCACAAGGAAGATTGGACAGGTCTGGTTAGTCGAGATTTTTTAAAAGCGCTTTACTACCGCGAAGGGAGTGAAGAGAAAGTAATCAATCATACTGAATAAACACCAGCAACTCTGAAAGCTCTTCCTGCTAGTCTCATTTTCTTACTCAAAGTGGTATTAAGTGGTGTTAATGTTATGTGTACTGCTACAGATTAGTCTGCATGATAACATTTACAGATGTGAAGGGTTACATAGCTGGAAAAACTGACAGTGGAAGCGAGCTGCCCTTCAGTGCCGTCACTTCACGCTGCACTTAGGAGGAAAAACCGCTCAAATAGGACTCCAAACAGGCAGGTGGGAGGCTTTGTCAGAGACAGGCCTGATGAGTCATCACATGTACCTGCAACACGATCTACAGAAATGACAAAGTCTCACCAGATGTCTCCCTGAACTGAAACCACTGAAAGATAAACAAACTCCAACCGTCCTGAAATTGTCACGTGAGCAATCCGGGCCCACAAAAATGTCTTTCACTCAAAGAAGAGCCAGTCTTATAAACCGTGTGAGAAAAAAAGTAACAGTGGTGTTTCCTAATCTGTTACACTAAATACCACAGGCATTGTACGCGGCATGTCATCTGGTTTGGCCTGTAAGAGTTTTGCTCAAACCGGTAACTCCACGCCCCGCAGATTAATACTGTGCTACACTCACAGCATCAGCACTGTCATGTTATCAATCTGCAGCTGGTTTGCATGAACTGTTTTGATTCCAAACAACAGGCAGTATGTGCATTTAGACTTTTTGCATGCTGTTGTTATTTTCCTACATTGCTTAAACACACATCACCCATGGGCGTGCATGATGTTGTGCAATGGGATGAAAGCTGTGCACACCACCCAGCGAGGTTAAATAATGTGTCCTGTTTGTTTCATCCACTAAATTCCTAAGAAACAAACACTGTCCAGCAGATAAAGCTGCAGCAGATGGACGAGGATTGCTTGTTTAATGGATTTCATGGGTGGCAGGAGTCAGCGAGAATCTTTTTTTTTTTTTGGTGTAGCAGCACTTTGCTTGCTTTATCTTTGTTTGCCTTTAGAGCCTGTTTCCCTGCCAAGGCTAACGTTACACTGGCTGCCTTTCGATTTGGATGTTTAGGTTTTGCTCATTTAGTTCTTCTGCTTTGAGTGATGCTGTGAGGCAGCGCTTAGTTTGGGTAATTAAGTCTCAAACAACCAAACATCGCAATAAACTGACATCAAACGGGTAAATTAACTTTTTTTTTATCTGCATGTTTCATTTCGGGTTGTTAATAAGTTACTAGTAAACGCGTCAACAGTGAACTCCCAGTCGTTGAACCAGCAGTGTCCTCTGAAAGTGGACAAAGGAGGATAAATGAATGTAACTTTTCTTGTGAACCAAGCTGGAGACGCTGTATGCGGATGTTCAGGATATTTACAGAGCTACGGGAAAACCCTTACAACACAGTAATACGGATTGTGCACCTGCTGCGAAACTGAACATTTCCCATCATCACGATATCAACATTTGGCGTGTATAAAGTTTTCGTTTCTACCTTTCGTCTTCACGCAGTCATACAGGTGGAGGGAGGATGGAAGCGGGAAGAAGTTACAAAGGAGAAACTGCTCCTCAGCTTTCCGCGATCGTCTCGCCTGCTGAGCTGTTGTCAGACTGTGTTTTTTTTTTAAAGTCATTCACACCAACAAGACGTCAGGCTGCTCCTGCGCCCAGCAGACACTCCCTCCGCCCGCCTCAGGTCGAGGCGCCGCTGCGCGTAAAGACGCACGAACAAACACCAGCAATGGCGTCTAACCCTGTCAAAATAAAGCAACACATGCTGAAATAATTCGTTTATTCTAAAGTATTTTTAATGGGATGTTTTTTCAGCACTGCTTTAATGCACAGACAAGCATGTAATTTCAGTTTGGGTACTAATGTTCAAGGAACAGCAAAAAACCCCTCAATAAAAATTAAAATGGAAATTAAAATAAATAAATAAATAAATAAATAATGAGTTGTTCAAAATTAGTCTGTAAAGTGTTTTAACTGCATTGAAGATACCACTGAAATATCTGTTGTGGATTTGGCTTACTGATTTGCAGTAAAAAAAAAAGAAAAGAAAAAAAAAGTATTTTGTAAACAATATAGTACTAGCAAATAAAATATAGTCAAACTGTAGTTAATGCAATTTGTAGAAAACCTTCCACAAGTACTTTACAGGGAAAGGAAAAAAACGAGGTGTGTAAAAGATAAAATACTAAATATAGCAGGATAAAAATGAAGTAATTTAATTTTAAAAATCCAAAACAGTCCAGACAAATTTCACAGAATATTTAAAATTGATTGACTAAAACAGCAGAAAGAGATAAATAAAAACATATACGTTAAAAATAGGACTGAATAATTAAAAGCAGTGGGGGGAAAACTGTATTTAGCCTTTTTTTTTTTTTTTTAATGGCCACATCTGGGGCAAATCTAAGTTCCTAGGGGAGCTTGGTCAACATATGACTAAACACCATTTCACTGTGTCTCATCTAAACTCTGGGCTCCACTAACTGACAGTTGGGCAGTAACAGTACATTACAGTTCACTCCAAAGGTAATAAAAACATGAATGAGCTTTCTCAGTTTCTCAAGAGGGCACTTCAATGAAAGGTTCCTAATAATTTAGAGGAAATAAAGCACATACCTTTGATTCTTTGGGTGATCCTCTATTAAGTTTCTGTTGCTTGTTTTTTACTACTCCACATTTGTTTAGCCAGCACCATCAGTGTGACTGGATGATTGTAACAAACATGAAAATGAGCTCCAGGGTCCAAAGTCTGGGTATAAAACTCGTGCTGGTTTATAGTAATATAATGCAAAGTGAGCATTACTCTGTAAAGTCAGGTCTGTCTGTAAGGCTAACATGCAGCTGAGGAAAGTTTTAAAAATGGACTTTAGTGACTCACAATAATGAAAGCAGAGCTGTGAAAATTTGGACAGGAAGTTCTCTGTAATTGTGTCTAGCTTGACTGCAGCCTGCTGCTCAATGGACTGGATAAACAGGTTCTGACTGAGATGAAAAGCCACTTCACTGAGAGTGAAAAGGAATAAGGATCCATGCAGCTCTCACTGCTTTATGGACAGAGCTGAGGCTACCTGGGGCTTCTTCACAGCAGGAACTGCCCACCACTGCATTTGCATAACACCTGGGCCTTTACAAAGTTAATTTGCGTTGCTTCAGAGCAGGAAACAACACACAAGTGAACTTTGAGCAAATCTGAGAAATAAAGGCTTCTTAGAGCTCAACTGCTTAGGTCATTTAGTTCTATGTGGTGAAGGCTTAAAGTCAGACAGCATAGGTACAATATGTCTCAACTGAAGTTCTTAGTTTGATGCTTCATGTTGGTAATGTCTTTATTTATGTAAAGGAAAACATGAATCTGGCACAATGACTCAATGTTAGTCCTTTCATTCTTTCTTGTTTTATTGGAGAGATAAATGCATGTGTTCTAAATATCAAATGGGAGCTTTCTCCTGCATTTCCCCTTAAATCTGTTCCTCTGTCCACTGGTTTGATCCATCAGCAATAATAACTATATCGTTTCTTTGCAGGTTAAGATTTTATATTGGCTATTTAACATTCGCTCCACAATCTACCACATTAAAACACTGCTTCACCTTTATGTTATTACAACAGTGTTAATAAGACAACAATATAATACATGAAATATCTCTACACTCTGGGCACTATTGGTACGTTTGAATAATAATTCGTCACCCGCTTTTTTAAATGCGTGGAGTTTCTACTTTTATGTGAGCGTCAAACACTTCAGTACATTCTGGTGATTTGTAATGCACCAATATCTATATTTTCTGCATCAGTTTATGGTGGAAATGTCTTTATTTAGGGGGGGGGGGGGGGGGGGACAAAAAA